>PVJC01035632.1:0-18139 GCA_004026665.1 Murina feae
GGGGGGGGGGGTAACAGATTAGACATGGAACTTTTGTGTATGCATTTAAGCATAACCAATGGACACAAAACACTGGGGGGGTAGGGGAGGCGGGGGGAAGGGCAGGGGGAAAAAGAGATATATGTACTAATCTTTGTAAATTATATAATTGTCTAACCACTATGATGTGTACCTGAAACTAATATAAAGTAATTTTTAATGTCAAATGTAATTAGAAAATAAAAGCCTAAAAAAAATTGTAGATATTAAATACCCCAGGAATCTCCAAGCGAAGCAGCAGAAGCAGCACCCGAAGCTTTGTGAAAGGTCCATCCAAGGACCCCATCCAGACCCTGAGGTGAGCCGACAACCTAAAAGCCCTCCAGGCAATGGGTATACTACAGAGTAATCAAAACAGTTAGAATGGTTAGGGACAGCTGCCTTGGAGAATACCCACCCTCTAACATTGCCTTTGAAATCATCGACCTCCCTTGGGAGAAAGATTGGTTCCAGAATAGCACACAGCTGTAGTAAGGAGTCTAATAAATGAATTACCATTGCCTATGGATTCATCAAATGAAGTTCATGGTCATCAGTACATGTTCTGTATTGGAGAGCACTGAGGGAATGCAAAGAGAAGGGGTTACGGTGATGATGGAAATGGAGTTGGGATAGCAGACAAGGATGTTCTTTTTACGAGAGTAGCTCGGTAGCTGTTTATGATGAAGCTGGTCTTGGATGGAAAGAGTAGCTACAAGAAGACTGTACGTGAAGGGGCTGACTCCACCACATGCTCCAAGAGGAGAACACACAGACTCAGAACGGCATTCCCCCCACCCTGCCCCCCTCTGCCGCAGGGAGCTGCAGAGAATCGCAGGTTTATGGACTGTGCGTCTTTCAACTTCAACGACTTTTATTTTGTTTAAACCTCACGATGTAGTAACCAAACCCATGCTATGAATAATAAAAGCATTTGCCTTGCAATTCTCGTCCACCACTGCGTCCACCACATTCTATAAAGAAATCCAACCCCTATTCATCACTCCTTTTCAGGACTCATCTATAATTCAACCTCCACTAAGAACCTTCACACAATGAAATGGCTTTTACTGAGCGATTACACACATCACCTGGACGCAGAGAGCACATTTTTCAAATACATTTCATGGACTCCAAGGTTTGTCTGCACTGTTTGAGGCAGAGGTACAGTGGGGGTGGGGTGGGGGGGGGGCGGTGCGAGCTTTCTATGAGCTTTCTATGTCCTACTAGGCATGTGGAGAATAGGAAGGCATTGCCTAATGAACTAAGTAAAATTAAGGTAATAGGGAGAAAGGACGGGAGGAAAGCAGGCCAGCAAAATCATTAAATCTTAACTTCTGATACCAGTACTTCTGTGTATTTCAAATGTGAATCTGAAAGACCCATTTGGAAAAAAGAAATCATTTTATGCGCTTCATCCATACCCAGACCGGTTCTCATCTAACATGGTGAGAAGGTAAGGGCCAGAGTCAGTGGAGTTCAAACCAGAAAGAAAATCCGGGAGGCCTTTGCAGGAAGATGCAAGACTGAAGGAAAAGCAAGAATAGAGCAAACACGCAAGATCCTCCCTTCCTTTCAGGAGGCAGCACCTCACACATCTCTTACAACCCGAACCCTCCCCCAGCAACAGACTCTAAAGGGCTGAATTCATTTCCAGCGCGTGCTTTTTCTCCGCGCACTTATCTCCGTGCGTCATCCTCCTTTGAAGCTACAGACTCATTAATCCGATTCAAATTGCCAACTTCAGTAAATCCTTTGCCTCAGCATTTAAATGCCAATACCAATTAAATGCCAACAGCAACTTAACTACTAATATGATCTTCACCACATTCAGGAAACCCAGCCAGAAGTCCAGCTCGAGTGCATTCCAACACCCGCTCCTCAATGCTAATTTCCTCAGTGGAAACGCATGAGGTCATTTGCTGGCCACGCTGACGATGCATCCAACTGGGCTGAAATAACTCCACAAGCAAATAAGAAAGAACCAACTGGGGTGCAGTCCACCAAACCTGAAGGACGTCTTCACCAAGGCTTCTGGGCTGTCGAGCTGAGGCAGCTCATCGGCGAGGATCTGCTCCGGGGGTCGGGGGTCATGGACAATCGTTGGCCGTGGCCTCTCCTTGACATTCCCTGTGAGCCCGTCGATGATGGAGTTCCACAGACAGTTCTGCGACTTGGACCCTGAAGCATGAGGGGGGACAAAGGGGTGTAGGTGAGGGGCCAACCAATTCCATGCCCTGCCTTGCCAAATGCAGGAGTTCAAAAGCAGGACAGGGAAATTTACTTATTTCTCGCAATCACTACCAACCTCAGAGGGCCCTCAAGGAGACTGGTCAGCAACTTCTGGAGTAAAAAGTTAATTTTTCATGTCTATGCAGAAAACAGGCCAAAACTCTGGATAGTTTGACTCATAGCTAGTATCACAGATATTATATATTCTGTCTTATTTCAGGGGCGATCAACTCCAACTCCTGACAGAGCTATGGGTGTGTATGAATATATTTATCCAAGTCAACAAAAGACTACTACTTTAGAGAACAGTAGGGATGTTCAGACACAAGTCTGCCCTATGAACTCAGCTTGCCCGAGGTCCGGGTTTCAGGACTCCCTTCCATGGAAACACACCCTCCCCCCCCACCCCCCCACTTAAGAGGGCCTCACCTCTAAGAACTAGAACTCAACACAGGCAGGTTTGTTCTGGAAGATCAGGACCCAGGGCAATGACACTGAGTGTTAGCTGCCAGCCTGCCCTGCAGACACCTCCGACATTTAGATGAAGGTGAAAGGCAGACGTGAAATGGACATGATGCCACAAAACAGGGCTCCATCTGCCAGGCAACCAAGGTCAATATCAACAGTGATGTTACACTGACATCATGCACCTTTGAGCTGATATGAAGGAAATGTCACTTTACTTCAGCGGTCTCCCTTCCCAAAACATATAACCCCTGTGTATTAAGCACATTCCTAGCATCTGTGAACGTGATCCTTTAATGTCTGCCATACATGCACATCCCAGACAACTTGTCTGGACAACCCAATAACACGTCTGAGTCACCTTGCCGTAGCCTCCCTCATCTCTCACTGCCTTCCTCCCCGCAATTCTTCAGGAAGAGTCCACCTCGCAGGGCCATGCTTTTCAAGCACAAACCAACCCAGAGTCCACACCCTAACACATCCCTTACTGAGCTTCCACCTTCCAGGCCACTGTCCACCAGCTCCAATCACCAGGGCAGGTACCAGACAACTAGGGACAGCTGCTATGCTTCAGAGCCACGAAATTATTCAACTAGCGATGCCAAGCCTGCTCAGCCCGCCCTGCCCAATCTTTCCTGCAAAAAAACACCATAAAGACTCTTGCCCAGAGCAAGACAGCTTTTTAAAAGTCCTACACATCTATCTCAATGAAATCTAGTGTCATGAACAAAGGTCTGGCACTACTAAGGGACTCCCTGCCCGCGTCCCTTCTTTCTTTTATTTATTCATCCAGCATACACATATTAATTCCCTCATATGCCAGGTTCCATTCTGGGCTCTAGAAATAGAAAGATAGATGGGAATGTTTCCCTTGGGAACTAGTCAGCGCATAAGCCATCACAATAAATGGGCAATGCACCATAACTAAGGAGCAAACTCAGCGCTGTATGGGCACAGCTGGTCTCCCACACTCCACCCCAAGGTCCTAGGAAAAGCCACAACAGGACCAGGATGTCCTAAATGGGTCAAAAGAAGAGACAGACCTGCAACAGATAGGGTAGAGAGAACAGCATCACATGCAAGGCTCAGAGGCCTAACAAAGCAGCTTGACAATTAGGGCCAGAGCAAAGTGAGGGGGGCAGTGACCAGAGATGGGGGCCAAAGGCTGGGCGGGCCAACTGTCAGGTGCCTTGAATAAAATGCTGATTACTGTAGAATTTCTTCTGTAGGTGCAAAAGGACTAGAGATTTCTAAGCAAGGCCGTGGTGGCAAGGCCGTGGTGGTGTGACCACCTCTGGGTTTCAGAAAGGAAGTTGTAAACTGAGGAGAAGCAAACCCTGAGGAATGGCAGCGATATATGAAGGGGCCCATAGACCCATGTTATCTGTAGACAAGATAACGAAGTCTCACACACCTTTGACTAGGTTTTAAGTATTTGTAAATGTAAAAAATAAACTGCAAATTCATGTAAAAGCACCTCACAGCTTTTTTACCATTTTCTCAGTCAGTGAATCAGAATGGTCATGTGACCTAAGCTAACTCTCCATTAGGGCTCCCAAATGGACATGTGATAACCCCGTCAAAAGTTGTACCAACAGCTACAAAGATACCCTGGCAAGTTTAAAAGAAGATTGTGGTAGAAGCTATAAATAAGATCCACTCAACATTCATTCCCAACTTCAGTTTCCCTTGTCTTCTTCTTCTAAAAAAGGCTAGAAAACAACATGCTCAATTTCCAGGCTCCCTTACTGCTATGGCCAACCATATGTTATAATCTTGGCCCATGAAATGTAGGTGACAATTCCTGGGGCTAGTGTCTCTTGCTGAATAAAAAGTAAAGTCTCAACAAGAAAAAAACCATTTTACTCCCTTTAAACTTTGTCTTCCTATTTTTCCCCTTTGCCTTCTTTCTTCCTACTGGAAGGAAGACTTAGTGTTAGAGCTCCAGCAGCCATCTTGTGACCATGAGGTGGCAAGCATTATGACAAAAGCCTACATCCTGCATATAGAAAAGTGAAAAGGCGGGAAAAACCTGGGTCTCTGGCAGCACAGTTGAACAGATTCCCTGATTTCCAGATTTCTTGATGTCAGACATACATCTGCTTACTACAACTTTAGGCCTTTGTTTGTAGCCAAATACATTCCAAAATGTTACATGCATGCTCATCACATAATATAAAGGTATTCCCCATATACAAATGGTACCATCTATAAAGCACTAGGAACCGATATTTTAATAAATCTTCCAATTATCTTATGAGAGGCATAAATACACTGCATACTTCTCTCATGTAAAAATTATTAATTTGTTAAATGTGAACATTTAAATACAATACAATTTTTATAAGCTATTTTGGCGTTTCTTCACTTTTTTTTTAATATTCTGGGAAACTCAAAAAATGGAAATAGCCTACGTTTCTCTTGACCTTTGAGAGCCCAAAGAACAATTACTCTCATGGGATGATCCATGGTTTTTTGTTTTGTTTCATTTTGTTTTTAAACTTTATGGGGGTCTTTGCTCTAGAAAATGTTGGGAACCAGCAATATAGTTACTCATGTTCCACCTGGGAGATGTGCATGAGCCTAGCACTGGGGTGATCAGCTAGACGGCAAGTCAGCCAGGAGAAAACTCGGGGTCTGGTAAAGTCTGATGATGAAGACACAGAGACAAGGGTGGTGTTAGGAGGTAAACAAGTAGAATCCATCAGACTTGGTACCGATTTGGGCGCAGAGGATAAAGAAGGGGGAAGTGTCAAGAGGAGTTAAGGTTGCGTTGGGCAGCCGGGTAGACTGTGATGCCATGAGAAACTGCTGGGGCAGAGCTGCCTGCGGGCCCACAGTTGAACCATGTTCTGGAAAGTTTCAAGATAGAAAACATAGACAAAGGTCCTCTCCATATTCATGAAGAGGAAGCATGCAGATGACGCAGACATGATTCAAATGAGAAAACTGTATATCGGCAAGCACCTCTATCATGACCAAGAAAAAAGTTTTCACAGCATGATAAAGTGAAAAATGGCTGTCCTCACCAAATTCAAAGGATAGTAAAGAGAACTAAAATAATAATGTTTTCATACATTACTTTTTTAATTTCAAAAAAGAACAGAAAATGATAAAGGACTTTCCGTAGAAATTTCTAGAAATCGCTGATAGGTTTCCATAATACAGACAGGGAGAGAGCTCGCTTTTCCTGAGCACTGAGAAGGTCTTACAGATGCCCCGTGGGATGGTTCATGTTATCCCACAGGTTTCTGAGTCTCTATTTTTCCTCGGTATTTTTCCCTAATAATAAATATCTGAAAGAAGGGCTATCAAAGCCGCAGCCCTGGCCTGGAGTGTTTCAGCCAGTTAACTGACTTGACAAAAGCTGTAATTAAGTAGAACGTGGGCTCCCGCCACAGGGTCTCATTATAATAGTTTATAGTGCAGTCCCACCTATAACCTAGCCCTACGGCACAAACCCCAGAGAGACCCAGGAGGCTGGTATGACAGGGGGCACTGGGAGAATTTTACTGATTTCTGTTTTCATCTTTCAGAAGGTAAATTATTGGCAACGGTCTGCTTTAGGTGGACAGCACAACATGGAAAAGACTTGGGAGTACTGGCTGTGCCTGGGGCGTGAGTTCACTGACACATGCCAGCCATCCACAGAATGGACGAGGTCTGTACCCCTGGTACTCTCCCACAAGCACTGAGCACTTCAGAGCTCAGTGCCAGGTATGGACACCTTTCCCACGCTGTCCCTCTCTCAAGAAGCTTAGGAAAGGCAGAAGAAGCAAAACGGCCACTGGCTGGTTCAGGCTACAGCCCGTTTTCCCCTACTCCCCATTCCCAATCCCTGCATTGTCAAGAAAAATGGGCTAAAAAGTTTGGTGGGTATCCTGTCTTGCTTATCTCCGGTTTTTTGTTGTTGTTGTTTTCATTCTCTTGGAGCTATTCTATAGTTCTGGGCATCAGAGAACGCTGACAGAAATGCAGATGATTCTTGTTTCTAGCAGTGTAGGTTGTGCTCCACGGGAAGCAGTTCATTACTGTCCTGTTGATACTGATAAGGGTGGCCAGTTTGCAGCCACAAAGCAAACTCGCTGCAGCGTCCCTGATGGGCTTGTGCATTCGCAGCTCATTGGATGCTCATTGGAAACCAGTTGTGAGGTCTTACTGGTTTCTTCATCAATTCACGGGTTAACTAAGGTCTCTGACACCTGTTCCCTTTGTATGTGTACGGTTTTTTTAAATTATTCTTTAGCAACATCGAAGTCCTCGTCTTGCGCATGACCAACATTTGCCACATCCCCGTGAGAAACTCCCTAGAATTAGCCTAACGTAGTAGCATATGCAATGCCCTTCTTTATCCCTGATATTTGTCCTTGCTTGGAGGTCAGCCCTGCTTGGAATTAGTATAGCTACTCCTGCTTTCTTTTAAGTAGTGTTAGCATGGGATATTTCTCTCCAGCAATTTACTTTTAACTCATATGAGTCTTTATCTTTAAAGTTGCTTGAGGATAACCACAGGTGGTTCTGGTTTTCTGATCCACTCTCACAATTTTTGTCTTTTAATTTGTGCACAGAGACCATTAACATTCATAACTACTGATAATTGGGTTAATTTCTACCATATTTATTACTGTTTTCTATTTGTTGCCCTTATTTTTTGTTCCTATTTTTGCATCCCACGGTAGCTGTTGTTGTTTTTGCCTTTTGTGGGTTAGTTAACCATCCTAAATTATTCCATTTGCTCTTTTTCTTAGCATATTGGATATGGAGATATATATAATTTTTTTTAGTGTTTTCCCTGGAGTTCACAGTATACACTTACAGCTAATCCAAGGCCACTTTCAAATAGCACTGTACCTCTTCACAGGGAGTGTGACTGCCGGCCCTGTGTCATTGCTGTCAGAGGTCTCAGAGGACCTGTGGGTGATGCTCAGAACGAGGCTCAGGAGGAAGGAAGAGGGAGCATTGATCTACAGACTCTGCTCCCTCAGACAAGGGTAACCCCACAGGGTGTTAATTCCCGAGCCCTATCTACTATGAATGACTGTGGGATCATTGGCACCTCAACAGAGACAGAAATCAAGAGAAGATGGTACAGCTAGAGCTTAAAAATGGGCCATGAGGATGGGAAGCTGGGCTCAAAAGGTACCCATTGTATAGAGCTCCCCGTTTCCACCCTAAAAAATACAGGCTGTCCCTGTCTGCCCGTCATTCCTGCCGCAGAGGGTCCCAGCGGCCCTGGGTGTCAGCCCAGCTCTCGGGGCAGAGGCCTCTCTCCGCATGCTCCTCTGGCTGCGGTCCTTCAGTCCCTCACCGCGTGGGCAGCGTGTTCTCCAGGGACACCGCATGGTCTGCTCCGACAAAGTGAAAGAGGACATTTCCCTGCTCCGATTTTTTTAAGCTGATTGATTGTGAAAGCATGAGATGCTTCCGACTCAACAGAAGCAAAAACATGGGAACAGGCAGAGTCCCAGGGGTCTCAGGAATACCCGAAGCCCGTGAGGGGAGCCATAGATAGATCAGGCCTTCGGGGCCGGCACTAAGGTGAGCAGCTCCGTTCAGCCTCCCCCCTCGCCCACCCAGCTTTCCTCTCTGCTCTGACCTGTTCCCGACTCCCGCTCAATGCCTACGACGGTCTCCTTTCCTGCCACCTCCCCTCTGTTCCTGCCACCAATCCTCTCCCTGCTCTTCACAAAGACAACTCTTCGTGGACCCATGAGCCTCCAGGGTGATTCTAGAGCTTCCAGAACCATCAGCTGTGGCGGCAGCACCCACACCACTGAGCGTATCGAGAGAACAAGTGCCAGATGCAGATGCAGGGACGTGGCCTCACCGGTTACCTGGGTCACCATAAGCCAACCATCGGAAGGAAGCGTCACGGAAACAACACTGGGACAGCGGCTCCAGGAGACCGATGACCGAGACCATCGAGTTAGAGAACAGGAGATGGCTTTGTCCCGAGATCCTCACCCTCCTGACCAGGGCTCGGGGGGCACATCACACGGCATGACCAATCAACCTACACATAGTGTAGATCAAACAGAATGTCCTGTATTTTTAAATCCTCAACAGAGAATATTTTTGCCATTGATTTCTAGAGAGAGGAAGGGAGGGGGAGAGAGAGCAACATCAATGGGAGAGACACATTGATTGGGCTGCCTCCCACAGGTGCCCCGACTGGGGTTGGGGAACCTGCAACTGAGGTACGTGCCCTTGACCGGGAATCGAACCTGCAAACCTGTGACCTTCGGTCCATGGGCTGACGCTCCAACCACTAAGCAAACCAGCCAGGGCATGTTCTGCGTTTCCTTTTTCATAAGTAATAAGATACACCTTATTTGCTACGAGGGAGAAGCACTTGACTTTGCATAGTCCTTTTGCATGAAAGCAGTTTGCAGCTTCCTTTTAAAAAAAGGAATCTCAAGCTGCAGAAGGAGATGAATGACACGAGGTGGGCTTGATGGATTGAGAAAAGACAGGAGAGCAAGACAAGGAGATGAGAAAAATCTGATTCCAAAATAACTACAGGTTCACTGTGAAGTGTGTCTGATGGGAAGAGCCTGATAAACTGCCAGCAGGAGGAGCCCAAGGTGAAATGGGAATCCCATTTAAATCTGACAAGTGCTCCTTCAGTGAGGTTCCTGGCTTAAAAAAGTGAAATACACGGAGATGATGCCAGCTGAAGGCTGAGAAGGTGGAGTCCTGCAAAGCCAGGAGGAAAGAAGAGACTTCATTCTCCTAAAAGACTGAAAAATAAATTCTCAGAAACTTTCAATGCTTCCCAAAATACCTGTAACATAGGTTTATAAGGTATCTCCTCCTGTTAGGAGGGTGAGGCCCCTGAAATGCCCAGCAGGGCCAGGACACAGAGGTCAGGAGTGAACCTAATAAAACCCAGAGGAAGAGTTTTGTGCCCACTAAAATAACACAATAATGATAGTAAAGAAAATGGAGTATCAATAAGGTTTTGAATATTTTTAAACCGGTTGCATAGCCCTGTTCCATTCTTTAATCTATACTAATTCCTGGTTTCAGAAACTTTTCAGAAATTCTCTCTCTTCCCATTTCAAAAAGATTTGACAATTTAACTCCATTTCAGAAAGACACACCAAGGTTGGGGGAGGGGGCGTAGTCCCCCTATGGAATGTAAGAATACAGCTTGCTTTGTGATGACATATTTTAAATTATCAAACACGGGAGGGTGTGGGGGTTTTCTGAGCTATCCTGTTGGAGCAACCTGTTGCTCTGCTACATAACTGGGTCCCGTTTCTCTAACCATAACTCTGTAACACCCGTTAACATCAGGCAGGCCTCCTCCCTTCCCATCTTGACTGTTCTTACTTGCTCACGTCTCTAAGGAAAGTTTAGTTAAAATCACTTCATCAATTTCTAAAGAGTAATCTCCTTTTTGAATTTATATTGAGATGGTATTTAACAAAAGGGTGATTGATTGTTTAATTTCTTCACCAGAAGAATTTTCACCTTAGCAATGTATCATGCTCTCAGCCAGGTATATGACTGGCTCTTTCTGTAGGGAACGTCTGTTGCGTTTATTAACCCAAACACCGCTTCCTCCGTGCTCAGCCTCTCACTTTATTCTGAGAACAACTCCTCCCTGTTACTCACTGCGAGTCAGTCAGATGGCTTTCAGCTATGTTACCCGATGGCCCTGTCCTCGGGGATGAAGTCGGGGAGCAGGCATACGACCCCAGCTTGGATCATCGCCATTCTTCCCTGGTATTTTTACACTGAAACCAAAGGGAAGGGCCCTTTCTTTCCTGTTAGACGGCTGGCGCTGGGAACCATATCCCACTCCATGCAGGAGCCTGAGAAAATGAAGCCAGCACGCCAAGGACAGCAGGAAAAGCAAGGAGTCCTGGGAGTGACGTGCCCCTGGCTCTGATCCTCAGGGCCCCGGAGAGGCAGCTCCTGTGGGTCTGTGAATGACACTATCCTCCCAGCAAACCTCCTTTGGGCTGAAGAGAGTTGGTGTTGGGTTTCTGTCATTTGCCATATTTTGTTTGGAGTTGGGTTTTTTTTATATATTTTTTTTATTGATTTTTTTATAGAGAGGAAGGGAGAGAGATAGTTAGAAACATTGATGAGAGAGACACATCGATCAGCTGCCTCCTGCACACCTCCTACTGAGGATGTGCCCACATCCAAGGTACATGCCCTTGACCGGAATCAAACCTGGGACCCTTCCATCTGCAGGCCAATACTCTATTCACTGAGCCAAACCAGTTAGGGCTGAAGTTTTGTCTTTTTCTAATTTTAATGTTTTTTATTGATTTGAGAGAGAGAAATACTAACTTGTTGTTGCACTTACTTATGCATTCATTGGTTGATTCTCGTATGTGCCCTGACTGGAGATCGAACTGAAAACTTGGCGTATCGGAACAACACTCTAACTAACTGACCTCCCCGGCCAGGGCTTAGGGCTTTTTTTTGGATTTAACCCTTGTTTAACCACTCTGTAATGAAAAAAAAAAAATCAATCCATACAGAGCATGTTTTCCCCAAGGCAAGGAGTGTGGCTCACTGTAGGTTTCACTCACTGTTGACTTGAGCTGCCAGATCAATTCAGCAGAGAGAACCAAGATTGAGACGGCCATTTACACCCAACCAGCCAGCTACCACAATAAACCATGCGTAGCCCAAGCCTCACACGTGAGCAGGAGGAACGGTGCCCATCCTGCTTCCGAGTGAAGCTTGCATCTCTCTCCTCGATGGATGGCACGGCTCCAACTTAACTTTCAAAGTCTATTTGGAGACTCACCTGGCGCCATGGCTCATGATGCACGAGGCCTTTCCAAGGGGAAAGGTCTCCATTACTCTTTGTCACACATCAAAAGAAGGAGGCTGCTCAGCGCAGGAGTGGTGTAGAAGAGATTAAAGGGGGACTGTTTTCGAGAACTTTGACAACACTCGTTTGGTGACTAACAAAGACGTCTGCCTAGTGCGAGTGAACTCTGCCTGGCAAACACTGTCAGTGGCCAGTGTGACTTCGGTACTGGGGAATTAGAAGATAGCATTTCTTTTAAGTTTTCCGTAATGTAGACTTTCACTAATTCAGACACCGCCCTATAAATAAATGAAAATTTTCCAATGCTAATATCTGCAAAGCATGCAAAACTCCAAGTCCTACCATCTGCCACACGATTCGTTTGTAAATCTGGCCTCCTGGCTGTGATGGCCACCAGGGGGAGTGCCACCATCTTGCATTGCCCGGGGCATCACCGTGCAGTAGGTGCTGGTTCACACCCCCCCAACCTCAGGGTTCACCCTCAGTGCTCACCTCTCTCCGCCCCTGCCCACTCTGCCAGGGAAAGCACTCGTTCACCCCCTCAGACACCCAGCGCAAAAATACCGGTGATCCCTACCCACTCTGGCTCAGTGGATAGAGCACTGGCCTGCAGACTGAACGGTCCCAGGTTCCATTATGGTCAAGGGCACGTACCTCGGTTGCAGGCTCCTCCCTGGCCCGGGCCCTGGTCAGGGCTCCTGCAGGAGGCAACCAATCGATGTGTTTCTCTCACATCGACATTTCTCTCTGTCTTTCCCTATCTCTTCCACTTTCCCTAAAAATCAATGTAAAAATATCCTCAGGCGAGGATTAAAAATAACAAAACAAAAATACCTGTTGACCCCCCCCCCTTTGCCTTGTCACTCATCCCCCCAAGTTACTCCTCTACAGTTCTGCAGTAGGATCGCCAGTTTTCAACACTCCCCGGAGTTTTACCTCCCAAAGTAAGAGGCCAAATCTGCCTCCGTTTTCCTACTGCTTTTGACACCATTATTTTCTCGAGCACACTCGTCTCAGGAGAGAAATTATTCTCCTCTCAGTTAGGGAAGCGATCAAAACTCCAGAATGGACTTGCCCTGCTCACAAGCTTCGGGTCCAATGCCCCGCCTCCACCTCCACCCACACCTCCACCACGGTCTCTCCCAGGGCCCATTGGCCTGAGGGAGGTTCCTGGAGCAGTTACGCATCAAATGCTGGGCTTTGCTGCCACTGTGTGGCCGTGTCTGAGCACTACAAGTGGCCTCTGTTCCTTGAAAAGTTACACTGGTTTGATTGGGGGAGGGGGTTGTTTTTGACAAAATTGACAGGTAACGTTCTATTGCTTTAGGTGTATGATATAATGAGTTGGTATTTGTATACATTTCAAAATAATTCACCCTAAGATCACAGTAAGTCCAATTAACAGTCACCATTTTTTTCTTGTGCTGAGAACTTAGAGGATCTACTTCTCTCGGCCACTTTCGAATACATACGTAACACAGTGTAATTAACTACAGCAGCCATGACCTGCTTACTTTATAGTCCATGACTTTCGCGCTGTTTTGAAGATCCCACATTTCAGTGGGATCACACGCTTTTTGCCTTTCTCTGCTCGACTTCTGTCACTTCCTGAGGGTTGGCTAAGGTTAGAAGTTTCCTTCTCTACTTGTTAACCCCCAGCTCATGCCTCAGGAGAGGAAGACCCCAGGACTGAAGCACGCCTGCCACGCCCTGAGGAAATAGTGACTCCAGATAGGAGGGCGGGATGGGGGGGGGGGTGCGTGAGAAGAGAGTGTTTTGTGACACTGTTCTCAACCTGTGAGCACTTAGGCTTCCATTATCATGTGCCATTACAGCGCCATAAAAATCATTCCGGGAATCGACCCCAAAGTGCTGACGTCTCCCAAAAGGCAGCGTTCAGGAGAAGCCCTGTAAACGGAGAAATCATCCTTTCAACCCCTCGCACGGGTCCCATGGGAGGCCCACCCTCGGGGCGTGGCTGACCCGACATGAACAACACAGGGATCTGTGCGGCTCTCGTGCCAGGACCTCACACAACAGCATCTTTTTCTAATGGTGGGGGGCGGGGGGGGGGGAAGCTGGGCGTGAACTGCCCATTTTTTTCAGGCAGGAAAGCTGAGGCCCAAGGATGTGGGTGGAATTACTTTACGCTGGTGGTGGTGGTGCTGGAAATGAAAGCCCATCCAGCCTGGCCTGGTGGTTCAGTGGTTGATGCTCAACCACTGAACCGGGAGGTGGCGGCTGGATTCCCCGTCGTGGCACAAGCCGTGGTTGCGAGCTCGATCCCCAGGACGGGGCGCGCAGGAGGCAGCCGACTGATGATGCTCTCTCATCACTGATGTTTCTATCTCCCTCTCCCTTTCCCTCCCTCTCTGAAATCAAGATAGACATTTTATTGTGGTTTTTGTAAGGCCTCCCAAGGAGCCCAGGAAAGGAAGGAGGAAGGGTTTACTCACGAGAGAAGCGGGAAAAGCGGGTGAGCGGCCCGGCCGTCTTGTCTCCGGCTTCGTTGGCGACTGGGAACGAAGAAAATAGAGGATGCGTTAAGGGCAGGCACGTGTGTAAACGCAACGCGCCCACCTGCGCCGATGCCCCCGAGGGTTTGACGGGAATGGGTCTGCGCCTCTGGGGAAGAGGACAGACGCAAGGTCATTCCGGCTCCTATGTTCCCAGCGCCGCTCCCCGTCTAAGGGGGGTCGAATGTCCGCGTCAATTTGACTAGAGCTTCTGAAGGGAGCTGGGGAGGACGCCGAGGTCACGGAGCTCAGGACGCCGGGGACCAAGCTGGCCCGTGTCCGCTTGGCAAGAGCCAGGCAGCCCCGGCCTCCGAGCATCCTCCCACAGCTGCCCTGGCCCTCAGCACACAACTGCCCCGCAGCCCCTCGCCCTGAGCCCGGCTTCCTCGGATGAGCAGGGCGAAGCCAAGGCTGGGGTGTCAGGGGGAGCCAGGTTGGTTTTTATTCGAAGGATCTTTAGATTCAGACGCTAACACACAGGGGCTTCCGAAGGGGCGGGCGGCCCAGGCAGCTTCCCGGAGAACTGCTCCAGGAAACCCACCCTCCCGGCCTCGGCAGGCCTCTCTCCCTAACTGGTCACGTCAATTGCGTCCTCTTCGCAGGCCCCTGTGTTTATAAGCACCATCTGTGTGACTAACAACGAGGTCAGTGATCGAGTGGGAACACCAGGGTTCCTCTCCGTAAACATCCCTTTTGATGCCCGTCGAGGTGACACCGCGGCTGCTTTGAACACACGTAGTCAACACGGGCCCACACATCTGTGATCGACCTGGGCGAACACCCATCGCGATCGACTGGGAAACCCTGTTCCTTTCCGTTTCGAGGCGGGAGGAAGAAGGCTGGGAATGTAACCACTGCTGCGTGAGGTCGCAGCGGCCGAAGGAAGAAGTGACTCCTTCGTAAACGCATCCCAGCATTTGGCAAAGACGGAAGGAGTCGGAAAACTCCTTTCGCCCTCTCACGGAGGCGGACATCTTTGCACTCACTGCACGTGCCCGGTTTTTTAAAATTAAGGAATCGGATCTCGGTCTACCTCTGCGCTTCCGTTATTTGCATTGCCCCAGGTCCCCCCTCCCTTTGTGCCTTACAAGCCAGACGTTACACACAATGACCAGCAGGGGGCGATGACGCCGCATCCCGCTCCCGTGATCTCACAGCCCAGCCATTCCCAGCAGAAGGAGGGAAAGACAGACAGAGGGACAGTGAGAAAGAGGGAGGTGGGAGGAACCAGCCCGGGGTTAGGTACAGATATGTGTTTCCCTGGTCCGGAGCCCCAAGTCTAAAGGAGGAAAGAAAGGATTGATTTTTTTTCCCCAAAAATATTTGCCGCAGAAACGGACGGGCTGCTTGTTTAGCAGGACTGCAAAGGCCACTGCAGTCGCCGAGAACACCAGCAACCCCTGCAGCGTCCATCTTGGAGAGTCGTGCTGTCCCTTGGAGGAAAGAGGTGCGGTGATGCCTCTGTCACTGTCCCGGACGCAGCCATGGCCGCTGCGCGCCTCTCCCCGCCGCCCGCTGAGGATGGCACTTGCTGACCCAGATCCCAGTCACGCCAGGAGAGGTTGGACCGGAGATCTAGCCCAGGGAGGGCATGTGAGCCCTGCTACACCAGGTCCAACGCCACACGTCCCAGTCATGTGATGTCCAACCCGCCAGATTCAACCCAGCTACCTGGCCCCACCTCTTCTCAGCTCGCTGTGTTCCCCGGAGCATCCTTGTCACATGTCCCTACTAGCACTCCTGCTGCTCCTCCCCAGGACACCCCTTCCCGGGCACTCCTCCTGCCTGGCCAAATCCATCATCCCTGAAGACCCGGGTGGGCATTGATTTCCCAAAGGCTCCCCCGCCTCCCACCGCCCCTTCTCCAGGTCACAGACCCCTGCCCACGCCTGACTCCCTTCCACACCACGGTTCTCAACCGCCAGGGAGGTGGTGAAGACAGCTCGCAGGGTTTGCTTAAATGCAGATTCTGACTCAGTGGGTTGGGTGAGGCCCGAGAAGTTGCACTTCTGCCGAGACCCCTACTGAGGGTGCCGGTCTGGGCACCCCGTTGTGAGAATAGCATCTCTCACCCCTCTTCCCTGCAAGGCAAGGACCGTAGCCTTTCATCGTTGTATCTCAGCCTCTCAACAATACCAGTAAGAGGTCAACAGTCTGAGACCTAATGAGGGAGACTGAGTCAATACCAATGGCCACAGATGTTTGGCAGATCCAGACCTCAGGCTGGCTTCCAAGGGGTGGTAAGACACCCACGTGCGTGTTTTGTTTGGTCTCTGTGGTGTATTTTTTTTTTTTTTTTCATTTTAAACCATCAGTTGTCTACATTTTAAAAAACCAGAGATTTCCAATACAAACGCAGAGGGTCGGCTTCTCTCAACACGTGAAGAATGGTCCTGCCCACTGGCAGCAGTGGGTGGCCACCGGGATGCCCCCTATGAGTGGTTCCCCCTCCGGCGTGTTCAAGGGGCAGCTCTTTGCTGACTGCACTGGGCTTTCTATGCCCTTGACCTGGCCCGGAAGACGACTGAAAACAGGACCTCTCGCAGAATGAACACGAAAGAATGAAACGAAAACTCAACGGGGACCAGCCCTACACAAATAGGTGTGGCCGGGCGCCCCAAGTCCTTCCCACCCCGGCTACAGACTGCCTGGAGCTGCGTGTGCTCACCAGCTTCTGGCCCACAGAGGGCCTGCCCGCCGACAGGCCTGCTTGTCTTCTACTTGAAAAACACATGACGAGCTTTCACAGGGAGGTGGATGTCCCGCTGCCCAGCACTGAGAGTTGGGATTGGGCAGCAGCCCCTTCAGGGTAGGGGGGTCCTGCTGAGGTGCCTGGCCATCCTGGGTGAGGGGCTGATGGCTGTTTGTAGGCTGGGCACAGCCCCCAGCAAGGCTGGCTGGAAGCAGGTATCTGGGATTTATTTATCTTCTATAATTGAAACTTTGTTGCCTTGAGCAGAGGCCTAGGCAGGCAGGAAGTTTAGCTTCCTTCATAGCCGGGGCAAGCAAGCCTCCTGTTTGCTCTAGCAAAAAAAATTTGTGCACTCGGCGGGGGTAGGGGGGGGGTCCCTCAGCCCGGCCTGTGCCCTCTCACAGTCTGGAACCCCTTGGGGGATGTCCACCTGCTGGCATGCCTGGACAGCCTGAGTGAGAAGCTGATGGCTGTTTGTAGGCTGTCCAAGCCCCCCAGTGGGGACCTTCACCCCATGGGGGTGTGGCCAGCCTGGGTGAGGGCTGAGGGCCATTTTCAGGCTGCCCACAGTTCCCATTGACCCAACGTCCCAGCGAGGCTGGCTGGAATCAGGTTTCTGGGGTTTATTTATCTTCTATAATTGAAGCTTTGTTACCTTGAGTCGAGGCCTAGTCAGGCAACAAAGCCTCCTGTTTGCTTCAGCTCCGTGGCTTCTATAATTGAAATACTGTTGCCTTGAGCCGAGGCCTGGCCGGACAGCCTAGGGAGGCAGTTTCAACTCCATCGCTGGTGCAACGAAAGCCTCCTGTTTGCTCTAGCTCCATGGCTGCCAGCCACATCTTGGCTGGGTTAATTTGCATACAGTCACTCTGATTTGGCTGGTGGGCATGGTTTGGCTGGTGGGCGTGGCTTATGTCTCTTGGAGTGGTTAATTTGCATATTACTCTTTTATTAGATTAGATAATTTTGGATACTATATATGTTTATTTGTTTGTTTATATAAAATGTGTCTTGGATCTCAGAATCTACAGACTTCTGTATCTAGTCCAAGAGGATACCCTGTAAACGCAAGAAATGAACCTCCCAGCCCCTCTCCATCCATCCCACACACTATACGTCAGCAGCCTACAGTCCTGGCCACACATCAGAATCACCTAGAAAACTTAAAAAGTCCTGGTGCCCAGGCCATACCCCCAGAACAAGCAAGCAGGGCCTTATAGGGGGGTGGGTACCCAGGCATCAGCACTTGTTCATCTCCTGGGTGGTTCCAAAGAGCAGCCAAGGCTCAGAAGCACTAGTAACTGGGGTGACCTCCTACATCTTCATCAAAGCAATGGCCAGGAGGAGGTGAGGCTCAGGTTCCTCCCTAAATAACTATCTTGTTCAGTTCTTGTCAGGCTGCTCTTGTTTTGTCAT
>PVJC01035633.1:0-18149 GCA_004026665.1 Murina feae
CCCCCCCCCCCACACACACACACTCCAATTGGCATGGTCATGGGTAGGGACAGAGAGCATGGATGGTTGGGTTGATCCAAGACGGCAATCCTGTAGTCAGGTAGATTGGAAGCACATTGAGGATGCATCAGGAGAGTGTGATGAGCAAAGAGCCTGCCAATTACGGAGGAGGAATTGGGAGGAGACCTGGGTCGAAGCACTAATGCACCTGGACATGAGTTGGGCAAAAACTGGGCAGGAGCAGTGCCTCAGAGCCCTAGAGGGGGGCTCTTTGTGATCACCTGTCGCAGGAGAGGCATGGAGCACCTGCCTCTGCCTTTGTTGCCAGGCACCAGAGTTGGGGATGAGGAGAGAGGCCATTGCACAGCTGACTGGGAGGAGGAAGAGAGGCAGGGCATGAAAGGGGGCTCCAGAAACACCAGCACGAGATTAAACACCGCTAGCTCCCGAGAAGACAGATTGCAGGAGAATGTGAATTATTGAAGACCAAGCAGGTTTTCAGCACCACCCCCTCCCCTATGAGACTGCCTGCCTGCCTGCCTGCCTGCCTGCCTCCCCAGTCTCTCATTCTTCCTCTCTTTTCAAGCTTAAATAGATACCGGTTCACACCACTGCCCAGCTAGGAGCTGGGAAGAAATGATCCTTCCTGCCTAACTCTTGCTCCCCACCTCTCTTGCCCTGTGAAAGGCCCAGGAAGGCCCTGGCTCTCCATCCCCAGAACCCTAAATGCATGAAGGCAGGCTCTACCTGTAACCCCTCAGAAGGTAGGGTGAGGAGAGCAGGATGGTCTGACCTGGCTCTGGAGAAGGCTCCGCCCAGGTGGATTTGTGAAGGATTGTGAAGGTTCCCAGGCTCAGACACAGGAGCTTCCCCCAGGGAATCCGTGGTCCTAGAGGGGGCTGTGTCCACAGGCTTCCGAAGCCCCAGCCTCCAACGTGAGGGTTCCCGGGCTCTCATCTTGGGTCTGTAGGTAACTCGCTGGCACTTTGAGAACTGGTTCTCAAAACCAGGTGCCGGGATCTCCCCATCTCCCAGTCTCCATTCATCCCTGAAAACCTGCAGAGATAGGGTCTGAGGTTTGTTTTCTAACTCTTTCCAGGTAGAAGGAAAGTTGTCTGTCCGGGAAGGTCTCACTGAACCGCCTTCCTGTCTCAGGCTCATTCCTGTATCCAACATTCGGCCTGGGCCACGCGGAGGGAAGGGAAGGGTTCCTCACCCCGTTGTAACTTGGGCCTTTGGATATCTGTGACAGGCACAGCAATGGCCCTCACTACATCCACTTCCTAACCCCTGAGATCCATGACTGGCTAAGACGTTTGCAGATGTGATTAAGTGAAGGATCTTGAGATGGAACATCATCCTGGCTTAGCTGTGTAAATACCACAGGCCAAGTGATTGAGCCACTGAAGCGCTATCTTGAAGTATGTGGATGGGCCTGAGGCAACCACAGGGTCCTTATAAAAAGGAGGCAAGAGAGAGACAGAGAAAGAAAGAGAGAGAGAGAGAGAGAGAGAGAGAGAGAGAGAGAGAGAGAGATTGTGAGAGAAGTTTGAATGTGCTATGCCACTAGGTTTGCTGATAGAGGAAGAGGCTAGAAGCCAAGGAATGCAAGTGGCTTCTAGATGCTGGAAAGGGCAAGGAAATGGGTTCTTTCCCAGGGCCCCCGGAATGCACAGAGCCCTGATGACACTCTGAGTTTAGCCAAGTGACATCTCTGACCCACAAAAAGTAAGATAATAACTTTGTGTTGTTTTAAGCCAGGACGTTTATAAGTTTATGGTAATGTTGCAGCAGCAATAGCAAACTAAAATGGTGTACGCCCGTAGGTCAAACTCACTTGGCGTGCACCGGGGCAGTTGGGAGTAGATGCCACCTATAGGCCCATGTCTTTGGTTGGATCTCCGCCTGGGGAAGTTTCTGGGGTGCTTTGTGGTGGGGGCCAGATAATCGCAAGCTTCACACGAGCAGACAGGGTGCTGGGCCGCATCTGGCACGTGCCTGGTGGCTTTGAGCAACTATATGCACATTTCTGAGTGGTCACACGGGCCCGGCTGGTGGTGAGGAATGCCTGGGGTACACCACGTGGCTGCTCCATTGCGGCACCCCAACTAATACTCATGATGTTGGTTGCCCAGGACCCCTCCAGCTCCTGGATTCCTCCACGCTGGTCCTCACTGCTGCATCCCTTATCCAGGGCACTGTCTCAGACACACCTTACACCCGTTCAACGCAATCCTCTCACTTTCTGCTGTTCACGAGTTTCTCATCGCGGTCTGTCCACTGAGATCACCTCTGTGGTTGAGTGTATGTGTGCAGACACGCAGCACGTTCCTTCTACGGTGTCTATTGATTCCAGCATCTGGCTCACTAGGCGCTGACTGTGGTGTCGGGCACCAGCCACACTGCGGCCAGAAGTCACCGCCTAAACGTTCTGCTTCAGACTACGTACGAAGTCTCTGTTTTAGAGCCTCGGAAGGCCGAAAAGTTCAGTTATTTTCTTTGTAATCCCAGCTCCAAAGGCACAAAGAGCTGTTCATGCTCCTGGCCCAGGGGGCAGCCCCTTTCCTGTTTTTCACACAGCCGAGCAGGTGCCTTCCCTGGTCAAAGACGGAAAAGGCAGCTACAATAATATCCCATCCGACACTTTGTAGACTTGTGGCAATTTTTTCTTCGTGAAATCGTGGAGCAAGCCTTGGAGTATCTCCCAGAACAATAACTGCTTATAATGTATCCAGTGACATTATAATAGCTGGAGGCTGTGAAAAAGAATAACTTATTTGGTGATTACATAATGTTTCTTTTTTTTTTTTCCCATGATGGATGGATGCCTAGAGCTGCACCTTTTCAGTTTTTCCAGCACACTCCATTTGGGCTCTCAAAACTCCTTAGACTCACTCCCTGTCCAGCGCCTGACTGGGGAGGCCCTCTCTGTCTGAGCTCAGGCAGGTCAGCTATGAGACCCTTTGTGAGTCTGTTGTTTCCTGGGTTCACTTTACTTTTCTTCCCTGTGGCTGTGAGCCTGAGGGAAAGACCAAGGGACCCCACTGAACTGTGACTAGACAGAGATCTCCAGAGAAACAGAACTAATAGGATGTCTATCGCTATCATCTATCTAGAAAGAGAGACTGATTGTAAGGAATTATCTCATCAACACATGTAGAAGCTGGCAAAGCCTAAATCTGCAGGATGGGCCAGCAGGTTGGAGACCCAAAGAAAAGCTTATGTTCAGGTTCAAGTCCAAAGGCCATCAGGCTAGAGGCCAGGGAGGAGCCAGTGTGTCAGCTCAAGCTCGAAGCGGTCCACTGGCAGAATTCCTTCTTGCTGAAGGCAGGTCCGCCTTCTGTTCCATTCATGACTTCAACGGTTTGGACGAGGCACCCCCACACTAGGAAAGGGCAATCTGCTCTCCTCAGTCTGCACATTAAAACGTTAATCTCATCCAGAAAGAGACGCCGTCAGAATCACGTTTGACCAGGTATTTGGGCACTCTGCCCCAGTGAAGTGAACACATAAAGCCGCCACAGACGACTTCTAGTGTAGCCCTTGGCCAGAGGCACACTGATGAGCACCCTCTTGTAGTCCAGCTCAGCTACCAAGACTGGGCTCTTCCTATGCAGTTTCTGAGGCCAAACCAAGAGAAGGCTTGCATTTTCCTTATCCTGGCCTCTTTCTTATCTCTCTCCCAGAAACTTGCCAAATGTACAGGCAGGTGGCCAAGAAGTGGGGGATTTAGAATCTTGCTTCTCTGATCCTCATTCTTAAATGCCTTGGAGGCATTTTGGGGCGGGGGGAGAAAGAAAAAAGACCCTACCCCAATCAAGAAGCCATTTACCTGAGATGGTTGTTACGAGTTATTGATCATGGAAAATATTAGAAGCCAGTGTCATAGTGTGTGGACATATGATAGCGTCCTTGTAAATATTTGCAATATTGGGGATAACAGGTGGCCATCAAAAAAGCTGGATTTTCTCCAGCTTTCGTGTGGACAGTCCCTAGACTTAGCTAGTAGGATAGCAAAGTTTGTCCGATGAGCATCTTTCGGAGACAATGCTGCTTCTCAGGCAGCAATGGGCTGGTCCCACTACTCCAGGGCGACTCACATTCCTTCAGTTGACATTAGGAACCACTTTCAGATGCCACACAGGGACTGTGCAAAACGGTCACCTGGAGAATGTCCACATCTGGGGCCTGCTGCGGCATTCTCATTTTCAGATTAGATATTTCTCCTCTAGGTACCTTTCTGTGTCAGAGGATTTCAGTGTTACATAGGGGGGAGTAAAAATAACATCACTGTCTCATTTTTAGACAAAAAAGCTGTGATCATTGCTGCCTGTGATGGTCTAGGTGTCCCTCCCGGCATTGACAGATGTTAACTACTGAGATGATAGCAAAGGTTCCCAGTGTGTTCCTAAGGAGTGGATAATGGGAGCCACACGATCATTCCCATGTTTTGTGGCAAGAAATTCCACCAGTCTTTCCATTTCCATGGCTAATTATTGGGTTAACCCCATGATGAAGTGGGATCAGTTAATACCATTTTCGAAAGAATACCACCCTCGAATCCTAGATGGCAAGGTGTCTGTAAAGTTTTGAAAAATTACAAGGTCGACAGAATTCCAGGTAAAAAACTCCAAATGTAGTTTCTTTACTTTGATTGTGTCTCTGCTGTAATATCATTAATAATCAGCTATTGATAAGCTTAGCAAAATCACATTTTACAGAGATTTAAATTCCCCAACAAGATCAACAAGAGACTCAATAACTTTCAGTAAAGTTAATGCTCGAGTGTCTCAGTTAAATTGTATTTTTAGTCTTCATCAAGCCTTACCTCACCCAGAGGTCTGCGTGCTGGAATAATGCACGTGCTCCTAGTTCAAGGACATCTTGTTCGATTAAGTGTTCAATCAATCTCTCATTCAGAGCAAGAACTCCATTTACGGATTTCAAGGGAATTGGCCAAATCGTTACTGAAGGCTCTAAGCAGAGGGTTGACATGTTGGATTGGTGTTTTAGAAAGGTCTTTCTGACTGTGGCGTGGAAAGGGGCTTGGAGGCATCAAGAGTAGCAGCAGGAAGACCCTACTGCAATCCTCCGGAGAATGGAAGGGGCTGCACTGGGCCAGGTATGGTGCAGTTGGTGAGGAGCCATGAGTCTGGCCTCACACGGCGGTAGCCATGAGCCCAGCCCCACCGGTCGCTAATGACAGGGAACATGATTGGCTGAGGGCCTGCTGTGGCCCACTTGGTTGTGTACAAATCTGTCTACTCCACTGGATTGGAAGCTGTGGGAGGGCTGGGCAGATGCCTCCTTCTTCCTTGTAACCTTGAAGTGATCAACGCAGTGCTTGGCGGGAGCACAGAGATATTTGCAACGAATTAAATGAAGTAGAGAAGGATGGTGGCAAAACTGGGATTCATTGCGATCATAGATACACTGACGGAGTCCCCATGCACACCCGCCACTGTGCTTCGGTGCTTGTAAACATGGTCTCACCTGACTCTCCAACCAGCCCTAATAATGGGCAGGGCACTATGATTCCCTTTTTGCCGATGAGGAAAGGAGCTCACAGAGGATTGGTAACTCACCAGGGAGTGGCAGAACTGCGATGGCAGCCCAGCTCGGCTGGCCTCCAAAGACCATGCTATTCATGCTGCCACAGTCTTCCATGCTCAGCATTCCTCAGACTCCTGCAGGCTAATCTGTGTTGCACCCCCCCTCCACCTCCAGGGGTCCCAAAGCCACCGCATTCCTTGTCCCCTCTCTGCCAAGTGCACCCCTCTCTATCCCTGGCAAGGTGGTTGTCATGGCAGGCAGCCTTCCTCAGCAGCATCCATCACTAGAGCTTTCCCTCCCCATCTGCGCCACCCGCGCCCCAGAACTTGCCAATGGAGGCCTTAGTGTGCCTCAAGGTGTTGGATACTCAAAAGCTTGTTTCTCTGAGACAAGGTGTCTGCCCGGGCTCTTGACACCCTAAGCCCAGCTTGTGAGAACTTTCAGTCCAACGCAGGCTGGAGGGGAGATATATGGGCACCAGAGGGCCTTTGGTGCCTCCGGAAGCAGATCTTCGATGCTTTTACTTAAGCGGGAGCATCATTTCTTACGTGAGAGTGAGCTGAAGGTGAATCTGTTGGTGCTAAGCTGACTCCTGGGGGGATCTGTTAATAGAAGCATAAATCTGCCAAGACCTCGGAGCCTCTCATTTCATTGATCTGGTAACTGAGGCCCAGTGAGGTTAGTCCCAATGACACCTCCAAAGTGGCAGGGCCAGGAAGGGTAGGAAAGCACCGGAAAGACATCATTATTAGGGCAGGGCTGCTCTCCCTGCGCTCCCCACTCCCTTTCTTTCCCCTCCGGGCACACACTTCCCTTGTCATTGGCGCTAAGCAGGAGGGCTAAATCCCAGCCCCAGTTCCAGGTCAGTTTCCAGGTTAGCAGGTGCTAAGGTGACACCACTACATGGTGGGTCACTGGGAAAGTCACCTCCAGCACATGCTCCTGGGGTCAGCTCCACGAGGCATGGCTTTGTCAATGGCTGTGGAGAAGCCTGAACAATCCTGTCTGCAAGATGAAACCCCTCTGAAGAGTTTGAACTGTTTTCATCAACTTTTGGGGGCTCCCCGGGCTGCAGCCGGGATAACTCTGCTTCCCCGGTAAATGCAAAAGCCCTTTACTAATTTAACCCCAAGTTTGGGGGGAGGGGCCCACGAGGAGGAAGTGAATCTCCAGGAGAGCAGCCATTTCTTGGCAAGTGACCAAAACTGACTCAAAAAATAGAAAACCTGTACAGACCAAGAATTACGAAAAACTCTAAAAACTTCCCCAAGAATTACCTGAAAGGAAAACCACCGGTTCCCGGTAGGAACATGAATTAATAATTTTTTTTGAACTTTGAATGAATACATAATTCTTTCACTAAATAAATTATCCCAGAACTTAAATATGTGAGAAGGCCCTCTGACGGATTTCACAAGTCAAGGGTGACCCTGATACGAAACAATGGCCATCATCATTCAAAAAAAGAAGGTCATAGACCAATCTCATTTATGAGGATCGATGTAAACATTCTAAATAAAAAGATTACAACTCAAAAGTATATTGACAAGAATGTGCCCCAAGGATCCTAGGAATGCAAAAATGCTTTGAAATCAGATAACAAATTAAATTTATCCTATCTGTAGACCACAGAGCAGGAATTGAGTTTGCATCTATTTCTGATGTTTAAATAAGAGTAGAACGATATTGACTTGAGGTGCTGGTTATTCCCAGTGTTTGCTCCCAGATTTATTTTCTCCTCCTTTTTCTACCCTGTTCTGTGTCCTTCTCTGTCTGACCTCTACAGATGGTATCTCCTGGGTCCTCTGCCTTCAGTCTGTGTGCAGCCAGAGGGTGTGGGCAGAAGCCTGGAAGACCCTGCAGCCCTCTCCATCCCCTGTAATCTTGGCAAAGGCCTTGCTCCTCCATGGACACCAGTGAGATTTTCCCCTCTCCAGGCCTAGAGGTACTTACTCATGGGTTCCCTCTATTGTCAGCAGGCCGATGCTCTATCCACTGAGCCAAACAAGCTAGGGCACTTGGTGCTTTTTAAAAAAAATATATACTTTATTGATTTTTTATAGAGAGGAAGGGAAAGGGATAGAGAGTCAGAAACATCGATGAGAGAGAAACATCGATCAGCAGCCTCCTGCACACTCCCCACTGGGGATGTGCCCGCAACCATGGTACATGCCCTTGACTGGAATCGAACCTGGGACCCCCCCGAGTCTGCAGGCTAACGCTCTATCCACCAAGCCAAACCGGTTAGGGCCACTTTGTGCTTTTGATGTCATATCAAAGAAACCATTGTCTAACTCAGTCATGAAAATTTATTCCTGTTTTTCTTGTACAAGTTTTACAGTTTTAACTCTTATATTTAAGGCCATGATATATTTTGAGTTAATTTTGAGTATGGTATGAAGTACAAATTCAGTTTCATTTCTTGTATGTAGATTCCAGTTGACCCAACACCATTTGTTGAAAAGAGTATTCTTTCCCCCATCAAATTGTCTTGGCACACCTGTTTAAAGTGAGTTGCCTGTCAAAGTAAGGCTTATTTATAGACGCTTAATTCTATTGCATTGGTTTGTATGTATGTCTATTCTCATGCCAGTGCCAATTCGTTTTAATTGCTGTAGCTTTACAGTAAGTTTTGAAATCAGAATAGGTGAGCTCCCCAAGTTTGTTCTTCTATTCAAGGTGGTTTTAGCTATTATGAATCCATTGCATAATTTTTAGGATCAGTTTATCAATTTCTGCAGAAAAGTCATCGGGTAGTTTGATAGGGATTACACTAAATCTGTATTTCAACTTGAGGAGTGCTGCCACATTTAGTCTTCTGACCCATGAATATGGAAGCATTTCCCTATTATTTAGATCTTTAATTTCTTTCAGCAATAGTTTACAGCTTGGTGGAGAAAAAGATGTGAAAATACAGAATGACTTAATCTCCCAAATTTGGGATGTGACAGGCAGGTACTTCTAAATCCACCAAATGCTTCTTCATCTCCATACAGTACAATAAGGCTGTCCTGAACATAGCACCCACTGAGTTAACCTGGGCATGCCGCACAAACAGTCAGGCATTAGCATTTGCTATTGCCTGCTTGCTGTATGAAACTGAGTGAAGTTTCATTTCTTGATTCAGAGGATACAATGAAAATATCCTGTAGGTGAACCAAAGGTGACATTTTTACAACAGATGCTTTGGCTCCTTACAGTGTAGTGTGGCTTCTGTCAGATCTTATCAACACTCATACTTTCTACAGCATGTCAGGGATGTGTCTTATCACAAACAACAACGTACAGGAATTTGCTTCCAGTTCTTCAAAAATGTTCACCGATTTAGTAGCACAAACTTGTTTTGCAGAGCTGGAAGTTCGTTGCTATAAATCTAAACCCTGCTGTTGCTGGTATGTAAAGTCCCAAGTATTCCATATCGAGCACAAGCACTTAGGTTGAGAGTTGAGAGCATATTGAACTTGATGTCAACATGTTGGGTGCATCCCAGGAATCAACGTGTGTGCATTTGATGAGATCAAGCAAGAAATGATACCACTTCTAAAAGTGTTGCTAGTGACTAGTTGCTTAATTACACAAACTCAGAGAGATGCCACAAACAACATCCAGCTATGTGCTATCTGTAAGAGATGCACGGAAAAAAATGGGCAAGTAAAAGATTAACATGAAAAGAATGGAAACACATGTCATCCAAGTGCGAATGAAAAGCAGTCAGCATTCACAACACCGATCTCAGGAAAAAATACAATCATAGATGAAGAAAATATCGAAAAGGACCAATAGGTTCAGTTAATAAATTTAATCATGGAAGGTACAGTCAAAATAAAGTGAATATCTATCTTCTCTGCAGTGAGAAACTTTAATAAGTGTCTCCCAATCTTTGAAAGACTAGGCAGACCATTAATTATGATAGAGAGGATTTGAATAATAAAATCAATAAAGCTTATTTAGTAAGTATCCAAGGAACCATGTGTTCTCTGAACAAAGAATACATATTCTTTCCTATTGTCTATAGAACACACACACATGCACACACACATGTAGAACACACACACACACACACACAATATGCCATACTCTTTTTTTTCTGCAATGTTATCAAAATTGAAAGTAATAACAAAAACCTCTAAACATTTGGGAATTTAAAAAATGCTATCCAAAATAACTCTTGGATTAAAGGGAAAATAAAAAATATACTTATATAACATAGCAACATGTGTGGACTGGATCCAGAAACTTTACCAAGTGGGACATCAGTAGCCTTAAATTCTCTCATCAACAAACAGACAAAATGGAAATAAATGAGCTTCTGATACCATTCAATAGCTTCCATAAAGCACATCAAATGGAGAAAACACACAAATGATGATAAAATGCAGAAATTAATTAGCTAGTAAGCAGGAAAGCAGTAGCACTGATAAATACCTCTAACAGCTGCTTCTCTGAGAAAAGAACAAACTAGGACATGTTCTAACCATAAAGACAAAGGAGGAAACACAAATTCATGGAATTATGAATGAATAAAGGATGCGACCAACACAGCATTGTCCATGATGCTTATAAAACGGGTGAAGAAGGCATGCGGCTCTAAGTCTATGTGGAGACCCAGTTCATTCATTTAAGCTGCAGCATTCTCTTCCCCCCACGTGGAAATATATCACAGTATGCTCATCTGTTCCACTGGTGGGTATTTAGATTCCTTCTTGGTGTGTGTGTTTGTTTTTGTTGTTTGCTGAAACCAGCAACACTACAGTGAACATTGGTGTCCATCCACCTTGTGTATTTGTAGAAGCGTTTGGCTAGGGCAGTGGTTTTCAGTGTGGTCTGTGGACCAGCAGCCTCGGCAGCACTTGGGAATGAATTAGCAATGCAGGCTCTCAGGCTTCACCCCTGACGTGCTGAGTCAGAAACCCCAATGCTGGGCCCCAGGCATCTGTGTTTTAACAGTCCCTCCAGGTGAGTCTGATGGCTGATTCGTATTTGGGAGTCACTGCTCTAGGGTATGTACTGTACTCAGAAGCAGAATTGTTGGACTGCAGGGTAAGCAGACCTTTATTTTTATAGGCTATTGCCACTCAGTGCTCCTAAAGGCTGTGCCAATGTATACATTCATAAGTCGTGTAAAAGCCTTTTGGGTACTCTATCATCTTGCAGATACGTGGTATTATAACCTTGAAATGTCAAACTGAGAGGTGTGAGATAGTACTGCATTGTTTTAGTTTGTATTTCTCTGATAACCAGTGAAGTTAAACATCTAGACTTTCAGGGCATTTAGTGTTTTTTTTTCCCCTTCTGTGACTTGTCCACTCACATTATTTGCCTAACTTTTCTACTGAGTTAATGATCTCTTTCCAAATGACACGCAGACGCTCTTCACGCATGTCAGGCATGTGTAGTACAAGCATCTTTTCTTACTCGGTGCCTTGTCTTTTTACTTTGATGATAGTGATCATCTAATATAATAAAAGAGTAATATGCAAATTAACCGTTACCCAAGACACCTAAGCCACGCCCACCAGCCAATCAGAGTGGCTGTATGCAAATTAACCCAGCCAAGATGGAGGCCAGCAGCTATGGAGCTAGAGCAAACCAAAGGCTTCTGTTGCAACTGCCTGCCTAAGCTGGCTGAGCCTCTGCTTATGGCCATGCCCACCAGCCAATCAGAGCGGCTGTATGCAAATTAACCCAGCCAAGATGGAGGCTGGCAGGGCGGCTCTGCACTGGGAGCCTCTCTGGCCAGCATAGCTGTGCCAGGTGTGTCAGCTCAGTGGGGGGGGGGAGGTCTGGCCTGGGGCCTCCTCGGGGCGTCCAGGAGCGCCCGTCCCGGGTCCATTGCCTGGCTCCACCCCCCAGGGGCCTCCACCAGGCGTGCGGGAGAGCGGGTTCTCCACGGGGCTTGCAGAAGCAGCCATCCTAGGTCCACGGCCTGGCTCCGACCCCTGGAGGCCTCCCCAGGGCATGCAGGAGCGCAGGGGCCTCTGTGGGGCGTGCAGGAGCAGCTGTTCTGGGTCTGCTGCCTGGCTTTGCCCCCCGGGGACCTCCTTGGGGCATCCAGGAACTCCTGTCCTGGGTCAGCTGCCTGGCTCTGCTCCGGGGGCCTCCTCAGGGGCATGCGGGAGCACCCGTCCAGGGTCCGCTACCTTCATCTGCCCTCCAGGGGCCTCCACAGGGCGTGGGGGAGTGTCTGCTGCACAGTGCGGAGAATCCGAAGCCAGTCCGCCGCCCAGCTCCACCCCAGGTGTGATCGCTCAGCAGCAGGGCCCCACCGAGGGATCCTGCACCAGTGTCCGCCCCTGGCTCGCCACCCAGCTCTGCGCCAGGTGTGTCCCTTCACTGGTGGGGGCCCACAGGCGTGTGTGATTGTGGGCCCTCCGGTGGGAAGTGTCCAGGCCTGCATTCACCAGCCCTCCCACCCCCCAGTGCACAAACCCTGAAGGGGCTGTGGGCAGCCTGAAAATGGCCCTCAGCCCCTCACCCAGGCTGGCCAGGCATGCCAGCAGGTGGACACCCCCCCCCCCGAGGTGTCCCAGACTGCAAGAGGGCACAGGCCGGGCTGAGGGACCCCTACCCCCCAAGTGCACACATTTTTGTGCACCGGGCCCCTAGTGATTATATAAAAGGTTGACCTTTTGTGTGGTTATAATATCAATTGCTCTGTTTTCTAGTTTGTGTGTGTATTGTTACTTGTAGGGTTGGATCTTGTTAAATGCCATACAGATATTTCCCCTACTTTTCCTGTGACATGAAGGCAGGCTGCAGAAGGGTCAGTACACATTTCATATGAATTTGCCATCTACTGCCAGCGGAGTCCCAGGGCCATGGCCTAGTTGTGTGCTTCTCCATGAAGCAAAAAGAGTCCCCCTTTTCTGTATCTTTATCTCCCAACCCCTGGCTTCTGTCCCCACCTTGTTTCTTCGGACTCATTGTCCCACATCCAGGCAGAGATGCCTATAGAGTGGTGGTGGCTAAGATGCTGGTGGTGGCGATGAAGTTCTTAATGGAAATGAGGTCATCACTTCTGAGGGGTGCAGTACCAATTAGAGGAACACTGTCGACTGCATGGAGAACAAAAAGTAAACCCAATGGAGGCCCAAATGGGTAATTGTAGTTTTTTATGTGGTCCGTTATTTAGGACACAGCCAGCCAGTCAGGTAGAGCACACATGAAAGGCTACTGAAAACTAAAAAAGGCACTGGCTGGTGTTGACATTAACTTGCCCTTCAGATGGAGAGTTGACAAAACCATCTGGATGGATCTACCCTGTCTGAGGATAAAAAAGAAAAATACCAAGATGTGGGCTTTTGAAAAAAATACTGAAGATCGAGGCAATGGAATTGCTTCTAAAAGGTTCAGAGGAAGAGCACCCTTCTGAAAATGATCTAGGACCCAGGAGGAGGGAGAGAGAGAGAGAGAGAGAGAGAGAGAGAGAGAGAGAGAGAGAGAGAGAGAGAGAGATCCCATAGTATACTCAATGAAGTGCTCACTACGGGACATCTAGGAATTAGTAGCACAAAGTCCTAAAGAAGAGAACAGGCTAAGGTGATAAGGCAACTGTGGGAGAACAAAAATAAGAAAAAATGGATGGGAATGAAAGTTGCTTAGAAATCAAAATCTAAGAAGCACTCCCCTTGGCTGAAGGCTATTCCTAGAGAAGGACTCATCTGTGGGCCAGCACTTCGGGCGGATTGGGTAGTAAGTACCTCCATCCTGAACTTGTGGTCGGGGCAACAGATTGACATCCATACGTAGACCCCAGGGATGCAAGAGAGATAAAAAGAGACAAACCCCCTCCACTTCAGGAGATTTTAGTCTAATGAAGGGAGACAGCTCATAAATAAACAGGACGAACATGAAAATGCTACCATCACAGCAATCACCTCCGGTGCTGAGTTCACAAATGATTTTAATTTTTCTTATTCTTGCTTAGGTGTGCTTCCTATGCATTCAGTCATGAATATGTATTACTTGGATAAGGAAAACACAAAAATTGGTTTTTAAGTCTTTTGGAATAATTGAGATGAACTTTCTCATCTGAGGAACTCGTCCCATCAGCTGCTTAAATGATAAAATTCAAGAAGGGACAGGCAGAGCCCAGAGTCTCCGAAGTCTCCGGAGGGGACCATGCCTGAGGTAGCAGTAGGGTCAGCAACACAGGTGGCATCAGAACAGCATGTGGAAGAGAGTGAATTAATTGGGAGCCATCAAGTCCAGGTTGCTGGCTGTGTCCGTGCTCAGCCTCTTGGAGGCTCAGTTCCCTGATCTGCACAGTGTTGTGAGATTTAAAAGCAAATAATGTATGCTAATGTGCATTAAAGGACTTAGCACATTAGCATACGTTCTGAACAGGCCACAGGTAAATGGTGGGAAGAATGATTATTATTATTTCTTTTTAATAATTTTTTATTGCTAAAAGTATTAAATATATCCCCTCCTCCCCCATTGACCCTCTCCAGTCTGCCCCTGCCACCCACCCCAGGCCCTCACCACCCCCATTGTCTATGGCCATGGGCCATGCATCTATGCATAAAAGGTTTTTGGTTGATTACTTCCCACCCACCCACCCTCCCCTGCCTTCCCTCTGAGATTCTGCACTCTGTTCCATGCTCCCATGTCTGTGAATTCACTCCGTTCATCAGTTTATTTTGTTACTTAGATTCCACATATGAGTGAGATCATGTGATACTTGTCTTCTTCTGGCTGACTTCTTTCACTTAGCATGATACTCTCCAGGTCCTTCGGAGGGATGATTCTTAACAAAATCACCGATATTCATTCTTGGTGGATTAATGATTTTATGTAATAAAGAGAAAGTACATTCTAAATGAATCAAAGAATTATAGATAAAAAAGTATCACTATATTCCAAATGAGTTTGATAATTTTGAAAGACCCATATATTGATATTTAAATGTCCCCAAATCAAAAAATGCTAAAAATCACAGCTTTCAATGCAATCGAACAACAATAGAAGGTTAAGAAAGGGACTTGGGGCACCATTAGAAGTGCCCCACACAGGCCAGATCTCCCCCTGAGATCAGTTTGCTTCCACCCCCCCCCACCCCCCACTCCTCCTGACAGAAGCAGGGACCACGTCTTTTCGGAAACTCCTGAACATCTTTGTAGAATTCTGCATCAGCAGCCGGCCATCTCCCTCCTCATCTCCATCACCCGAAGTTTCCCTAATAGGAGCCATCTCCAGAAGCATTAGCTGATCTCCTCCACCAGAAACCTAAGAACTCGGAGAGTTTTCAGATGTTTGCGGTGCCAGACACACCATTATCCAAGGAAATATTTTACTCAGCAATTCGCCAGCTTTCACAAAACCATTTTCCCAAACACAGGCAGTGCTTTGCAGAGCATGAGTAAGATACGTATAGAAAATTGGAGGGATGCAGCAAACATCTGGGGACTTCACAACCCCTCGTGAAATCTTACTTATCTTGTTAAAGATAAATTAGCTAGAAATGGGCTAAGAGGTTTTGATACAATAATCATATCTGGAGCCTGTTTATGCTGATCTTCAGAAGCACTCCAAGTAGCTCATGTGTTTTAGTTTTCACTACCTACTCACGGACAGACTAACGTCAAAAATTATTTTGTGTATTACTCTTGTTTTATTACTTTACTGGTCACCACTTTTCAATTATGACACTTACTTAGTATAGAGAATTATGACAATAGAACAGTCAGTAGTAATCTCATGGAACACATATAACCATTCCTAATATTTTAGGCTGTTTCTTTCATCTGGTTTTCCATGCACATACCCAGAAATATAGCAAAGTTGGGACAATACCGCATAAGGAGGAGGCAAGCCTTTTTATTAAAATTTAAAATTATAGAGTAAGCTTATTTCCTTAAATTATGATCAAGAACCAGATTTTTAAAAAATATATTTTATTGATTTTTTACAGAGAGGAAGGGAGAGGCACAGAGAGTCAGAAATATCGATGAGAGAGAAATATCCATCAGCTGCCTCTTGCACCCCCCCCACCCCCTGGGGATGTGCCCGCAACCAAGGTACATGCCCTTGACTGGAATCGAACCTGGGACTCTTCAGTCCACAGGCCAACGCTCTATCCACTGAGCCAACCCAGTCAGGGCAAAAACCAGATTTTAAGAGATTATTAAATATATTGAATTATTGTAATTTACCCAAGTGAGTCCTTATTTTTGGACATGTAGGTTGTTTTCCATTTTTCACGACGCGTAACTTCCTCGTATGGAAAGTTCTTTATCGTTGGACTTCTTATTTTTTCCCAAGTAAATTCCTAGAAATGGAATTACTGCTCAGAAGGCATGAACATTTTTAAGGTTTTTCACATGTTAATTTAATCTTTCAGCATTTCAGTTTCCATATGGTAAAATGGGATAACAATAACACATGACTGTTGAGAGAGAGTTGAGCGAGATGATTTATTGTAAGTTTTTAGCAAACTGTAAAGTAGCGTACAGTTTATTTCCTGCCATTCCACTGGGTTCCCAGGCAGGCTAATTAGCTCCATCCTATGGCAAGCCAGCCGAACACCAAAGCAGAGCGTTGGGAAGTTCCCGGGACTTGAAGTGAGCATTTATCCCCTTGGGGAGTCGTCTGCTTTGGCTGCCTCCCCTGCCAGTAGTTATATGCTATAGGGATTTGTATGAGCTGGAAAGAGCAGTTCGGGGAGTGGGGAAAAACTTGCCTACTTTCTATCATGCTAAACCCAAAGATTCAGTCCAGCTATGAGAAGTTTGAGCCTAAGGAACCAGAAAGAGTAACTAATAAATATGGTGAGAGAGAGAGAGAGAGAGAGAGAGAGAGAGAGAGAGAGAGAGAGAGAGAGAGAATCACTTGGTTGTTTCACTTATCTATGCATTTATTGGTTGTTTCTTGTATGTGCCCTGACTGGGGATCGAACCTGCAACCTTGCCGTATCAGGACCACACTCTAACCAACCCGGTGTTTTATTTTTCAGTGGAGAAATGTAACTTCCTGAATATATGTGTAGACTACAGATAGACGTGCACCTGCCAACGTGCCCCATATGCATCATTACCCAGTTCAACATCAGTTTTCAGGGGATGGTCTCAGGGCCAAGGTCGTCAGCGCAGCCAGGTTCACTCCCAGCAGGCGGCAGCTACGTTGGAGGGGAGAGAGGAAAGGGAGCCCCCAGCCGCCAGCAGCCTCCCTCTGAAGTCCGTCTTCGGGACCAGAGCTCTCCCATCGTAAACTGTCTAAGGGATAATGGGCTTCAAGTCACAAAGGAAGTGAAATGGAAGAGAAAGCCAGGCCAGTTAAATAAAGCTGGAGCGACTGGTGTGCTGAGGGAGAGCAGTGGCCCACAGAGACCGCCTCATTTCATCTTTAATTTGCATATAGGGAAGACTGATTTTCTACGCCTAATCCAAATTTATGACACATCAGGTGATATTTAAAGGACTCAATGGAGCATTTAATAGCCAAACATTTTTTCCTGATGAGTACCCACTTGACCTGGTGACCCAGAGATGAATGCTGATCGCCCCCCTCTGGCCCCACCCCCCAAATGGCTGTTAGTGAATCACTGCCAAGCAGACAGCATAAACAGAGCCAGACTGTAGTTGGTGTGTCCAGCCATTTAGAAACCTGGTGTTCTAGAAGGGTGGGTGGGGGGAGGGGGTGACTGGTGGTTTTATTTGTCTCTTTTTCCAAATTACACTCGTCAGAGGCTGTAATAGCTTCCACACCTCAGTCTCATTTGTGCGCAATACACTTATAGAGCATCCATGATATGCCATCGTCTTTCTTATACAAAATATTAATAATCTAATAATTATTAAATATTATTGGGATTCTTCATCTCAATGGACAGATGAGAAAACAGACTCTCGGGCACAATAGGTGGGCGATCTGCTCAATCATCCAGCAAGTAAGTGATGGGCCGGGATCAAAACTCAGTTCTTGTGACTCCAAAGCTTGAACTCTTTCCAGTTCAGCCGAACTCACCAGACTCATGTGTCACGGCCCTGAGCAATGTGGATCTGGCAGAAACCATTAGGACTCTGGGTCCAGGCCCCGGGGACGGTCGCCAGAGCCAGGCCAGAGGTCTCTGCATGAATCGGAGAGCACGGTCTCAGGGAATGTTGACACAGGTTTTCTTCCCGTGTCCATCAGGAGGAACAGAGTCTGGTTGCAGAGCCTGTGGATGGCCCAGCGTGAACAGCTCCATCTCGCCATCATCTGTGGGACTATCCATGGAGAGGCCCGCCCAGGAACAAACTCGCCCAACACTTCGTGTCACATCGGCAAAGGTGAGGTCTTCCACCAGCACAGGGTCCAGGTATGCACATAGAAGTCCCAGTAGTGCTTAAGAGCATGAAGACACTTGTGGGCTTTAGCCAGCCCCCTCCATCACAGTGGTACTCCGCAGAGTAACCATGCATTGTCGGTACATAAGCACACAACACTCCGAGTACAATGGCTCAGCAACATCTAGAAACAACATGTAGAAACAACAGAAACCGCTTCTCATTTTTGCCCTCCCCAGAGGCAACCATGTTAAATTCTTTTGGCTGATTCTTTTGGTAGTTACCTCCATAGTACTGAGACTGTGTGTGTGTGTGTGTGTGTGTGTGTGT
>PVJC01035634.1:0-18153 GCA_004026665.1 Murina feae
ATGCTCTCTGAGACCTGGAAGCAAACCCGAAGCCCGAGTTCTCTGACACAAACCAGGCGAGGCTTCTGAGACTTGTCTCCTTAATGACTAAAGGTCCTCCCAACCTCCCACCCGAAAGTGAGGGAACCTGGTAGATATTGTTATGGTTGATGATGGTCTGCCCTGTTCTTATCTCCTCCTTAGCGCTTATCGCTATCTGAAATGTTTGCCTTGAACAATGATCAGCTCCTACTTCAGTATAAACTCTCTCTAGAGAGATGGTAGAAGCCTTGTCGGTGTCTCAGGATGTACAGCTCGAGCTTCCCTAGCTGCCTCGCTCAGTCGTAGGTCTGCTTTTGTGCAGTGTCCCCCAGGCCTCTGTCCTGCTGTCCCCAGTGAGTCCTGGCCCTCCCCGCCGCCCCATCTGGCCCACTAGGGGTTCCTCTTGTTCCCCTGTAGTTGCTCCATCTGCACAGCTGGCCCAGGGCTTGGGACAAGGCAGGACCGGAGGTCTTTGGTTTCCTTTGCTCTGAACTCAACGCTCCCCGCAAGTGGAGACTGGGAACCTGGTACATCAGCTCAAGGCGAGCTGAAGGCACATGAAGAAAAGGTAAGTCTTGGATGTCCTCCTGAAAGATGATTTGCTGTGGGACCCAGAAAGCCACAGCTGCTGCTGGGGTTGTGAGGACGTATTGCTGCACATTTCCTGGATGGGTAATTGATCACATTTTAAAAAAAGAAGAAAAAAATCTTCCGTTCTTGTTTAGGATTTTAGCTTAAAGAGCTGCACAGCACAGTCCTATGAATGGGGACTCGAAGGGAATTCAGAAAACGAAAGAGATTTTTTTTTTTAGGCTCATGAGATTGTGGTCAGTTTTTAAATACCTGCATATTTTATAATTATTCAATAATTTAAAAATAATTATAAAGCGTACACAGCATATGGTTGTTGCCAAGTACGCACAGTCTTAGCACCGTGTAATTATTTATTCCAGAGTGACTTCACTTAGCCAGAGTGGTTCTCAACCTCCTGGCCCTTTACCCAACCATAACATTCTTATCGTTGCTACTTCTTAACTGTAATGCTGCTACTGTGATGAATCATAATGTAAATATCTGATATGCAGGATGGTCCTAGGCGACCCCTGTGAAAGGGTCGTTCGACTGCCAAAGGGGTTGCGACCCACAGGTTGAGAACCGCTGAGTCTTAAACTATCTCTCGGTCAGCTGTGAGCCTCATGGCATGGTAGGTATACCTGATAGTACTATCGTTGAGGGTTGGTGTACCTAATGTGTATATTTTTTCTATTTAAAGACATGGGGAGGGGGGCGTGGTTAAGTATTTCTTTTTTTAAAAAAAGAGCTCACAGTAAATAAAGAGTACAGTTGTTTCACTCTTTTCAGCCCCCTGTCAGCAAAAAGAATTTTAATTTAATACCATCAAATTCCCTTGGAAAAGGAGTCTGGAGTCAGGGGTGCTGACATTCTGACCTACTCATTGTCTTCCTTCTAGAGAGAAATCACAGCCAAAGCATGACAGATAGTGTGCATTCCACACTCCTCAGGGACAACAATCCCGTAGTTTTGGGAGATCACCCTTCCCATCAGTACGTTCCTCACAAATATTGGAGACTTCTTTCTTGCCACAGTTGTAGGCTGTTCTCCTTCCGCAGGGTTGAGGGGAGACACGGAACAGCTGGTCAGCATTACTGGTACCTCACATGCACATGCTGTTGTCCTCTGTCACTCCCTTTTCCCGTTCTCTAGGCAGCACTGTCAATCACCGAGACATTTCCCTGTGGGTCTGTACACGGATCTTTCAGGCAGACCCACTTGGGAGCGATTCCTGCTTAGCCTGTACCCAAATCGACCCTCTAACATGCAAAGTTCCTGAGCTGAGAGGAAAGGCTTTCAACTGTTCATTGTTGAGGATGACGCTAGCTGCGGGCTTATCGTCATATATGGCCTTTATTATGTTGCGGTATAGTCCTTCTGAGCCTAATTTATTACGAGTTTTTATCATGAATGGATGTTGAATTTTGTCAAATGCCTTTTCTGTGTCTGTTGAGGTGATTGTATGATACTTTCCTGTCATTCTTATAATGCAATGTAGGACATTGATTGATTTGTGTACATTGAACCGTCCTTGCATCCCAGGGATGCAAGGTTATGGTGTACGATCCTTTTAATGTACTGCTGAGTTTGGTTTGTTAGTATTTTTTTTTGAGAACTTTTGCATCCATATTAATCAGGGACATTGCCTCTACTTTTCTTTAATAGGAGTGCCCTTTTCTGGTTTTGATAATAGGGCAGTGTTGGCCTTGTAAAATGAGTTTGGAAATATTCCCTTCTCTTGGAATTTTTTTGGAAGAGTTTAGAAAGGATTGGTGGTCATTCTTTTTCAGTGTTTGGTAAAATTCACTAGCGAAGCCATCTGGTCCTGGGCTTGTATTTGTTGGCAGATTTTTATTTTTATTTTATTACTGATTCAATCTCCTTTCTAGTAATTGGTCTATTCAGATTTTCCATTTCTTCCACCTTCAGCCTTAGTAAGTTGTATGTTTGTTTCTAAGAATTTTTCCATTTCTTTCAGATTGTCCAGTTTGTTGATGTATAGGGTTGTTCATACTTTTTTTTTTCCCCTTTAAAGAAAAACAATTCACTGTTGAAACCTCGTAGCAATGCTTTCTATGTCTGCAGAGAAAAGAAAGGCTTTGTGTCCCAGCAGTGATCACTGCCAGATGGCAGCACCCCTGGCCCGTCCCCTTCCCCCCCGCAGGCGGGCTGCCTGCCCCTCGTGCCGCGAGGCCCAAACATGTGCTTGAGGAAAACTGTTCATCTCATTCAGGAGGTCAGCTTCTGCAACTTCGGTTATTCCAGCGGAGGGCTGCTTCGCTGGGTTCCAGCCCTCTGGGTTTGGTTTTTACTGCTTAGTCCAATAGAGAACAACGAACGTTCTTGTCCCATCGGGATGCTGCTCCTGAATATTGTCGGTGTGGTGAGCCAGAGAGTTGTTTTCCTAGCGGTGGTGACAGATGAGCCATGACTCACTGGGGCGCTCTCACCTGCTCACCCCCCAAACAAAGGCGTGCATTTGACTGCAGGCTGCGTGTTGGGTTAATGGCCTTTGCAAGGTTGGACGGGCAGCCCTGGCTTCCTTCCCATCTCCCAAACAACCCGATGAGTCAGGCCGTTTCACAGATGTTTCATTTCTTATTTTGACAGTGATTTTGGACCCCGCAGTTGTTTCTCCAGATAACTTAACGTGAAATCCTTGTCTTTATTTTTTGGGAGGCATTTGATGTCAAATGCTTGACAGGGTTTCTCATATTGTCTGTTTTTTTTCTTCAGGGTCATTTCATGGACTCACCTGTTAACCATGCTGCCTTGCTCCCAGGACCTCATAAAGCCAACTGACCACTGATCTCCCCCAGAGCACGAACTAGACCGCAGGTAAATGCAGCTCACGTGACTTGGGGGTCACGGCCAAGTTGCATGACTGTGACTAAGGTATATACGTGAAGGTTTCATTATTTGGTCAATCCATGTGCCTTTGGTTTTGTGGCTGTACATTTTAGATATAAAAGAATGAAAATCCTACTAAATGTGTTTGGAAACATAACTGGAAGCCTCAACTCCAGCTTTACTAAAACTGAGTGGGGAAGGTTTGGGTCAAATTTCACTTTGAGTTTGGCGACACTAATAGACTCATTGAGGGTTTCGGGGTTTTAAAGGGAATTGAAAGAATCTAACAGTTTTTTTGAGATACAAGTCATATTCAAACTTTTCTCTCTCATGTTCTGAAGTGAGGACTCTTCAAGTCTTTATAAAAGCTCTAGAGATTCGTTTTATTAAAGTGTTTTTCTGCCCCAAATGAGAACTTTCATCCCCCTCCCCCTGTTCATCTCAGCCTAGTAGTTGAGGAATTCTAGTCCTCCCTTTGTGATATTTCTATTCTGTGTGACACATGAAAGCTGGAGTTATGCTATAAATGTGGTAGTTTCTTAGCAGCTCTCTTATATTGGTAAGCTGTGTTATGTAGAGTGAAAATATCTCTCTCTCTGGCAATTAAAAAAAAACCCACTGTATTTGGACTGATCGAGGAAAGATAACTTTTCCCTAATTTTTTTTTTTCTTTAAGAATTATTGGTTCAAATCCTTGTAACGATACGCCTAAAGGACCTTCGGCCTTAAACGAATTTTTATGGCAGTTCAATTTCTGAATTGACCTCCTACCACACATTGTGTTTAAAGTAGCCAGCACACCTGGCTAATGACTCGCTCGCACCCGTGGAGAACCGATTCCGGTCGGTGAGTCTGGTCCCTGCTCCTCGGCGTTGCGTGGGGCACAGAGAGACGCGTTGCGAAGGTCATTTTTCTTGTTTGAGGGAGCTGCGTCCTATGGCATGCAATTTAGGTCCCGGCCCTCACTGGCGTCCCTGCCCCTTCCCTCAGGTTACAATGGGGAACTCCGAGAGCCAGTACACGTTTCAAGGGTCAAAAAACCATGCGATCGCCGCCGGTGCCAAGCAGAAGCCTTGCTCTCTGAAAATCCGCAGCATCCACGCCAAAGACGACAAGTCCCTGCACGGATGGGCCCACGGGGGCAGCGGCGGCGGCGCGGGCTACAAGTCCCGGTCCCTGGCCCGCAGCTGCCTTTCCCACTTCAAGAGCAGCCAGCCTTACGCCTCCTCCTCGAGACTCGGGGGCCCCGCCTGCAAAGGCCCCAAAGGCGGTGCCCACGCCAAGCCCAGGGCCATCGGGCCCGGAGGAGGCGACTTCCTGGGCGCCCCTGCCTTCTCCGCCCAGAACGGGTTCCGCTGCGCGGGGCAGGAGCGGGCGGAGACCCACGCGGCGCCCAGGGACCGCCACGGGCACCTGCTCAGCTGCTACGGGGGCAAGGACAGCGCGGCCTCCACGCCGCCCGGCCAGGACCGGAGGAGCCCCCGGGTGCTCATCAAGACGCTGGGGAAGCTGGACGGGTGCCTGCGGGTGGAGTTCCACAGCGGGGGCCCCGGCCACCCCGAGGCGCCCGCGGAGGAGGCGGAGGCTGCGGGCGGGCCGGTGCGCCTGCTGCGCTACTCGCCCACCCGCGGCCGCCCCGGGGCGCCCCCGCCGCCCAGCCCGCGCCCCTCGCCCGCGCCCTCGCGCCCGCGCTCCAGCAAGGGCAGCTCCCTGAGCTCCGAGTCGTCCTGGTACGACTGCCCCTGGGGCCACGCGGAGGGCAGCAGCGAGGCCGAGGGCCCCTTCCCCGCCGCCGCCTCCTCGCCCGACCCCAGCCTCCACGCGGGCTTGGGCTTCGCGCGCGGGGACACCCCGCAGCCTTTCCACCCGAGCTCGTCGCTGTCCTCGCTGCGGGAGCTCTGCCCCGAGGGGACCCGCCTCTGCGATGCGTTCCTGGGCGGCCACCGCGTGTCCTTCGCCTCGGACATGGACGTGCTGTCCCGCGTGGGGCGCGGGGACCCCGGGCCGTACGCGTCCTTCACGCTCCCCTGCAGGAAGTCCAAGGCCCTGGCCGAGGATGCGGCCAAGAAGGACACCCTCAAGGCCAGGATGCGCCGCCTCAGCGACTGGACAGGGAGCCTCTCCAGGAAGAAACGGAAGCTGCAGGTGAGTGAGCTCCCCGTGCGGCAGCAGCATCGCCAAGGGTGCCTCTGCTGTCCCCTCTGGGAAATGGGTGTGTTTGCAGAAGGTGCCGCAAGCACACTGTGGTCCGGAGGTCTCAGGGAGCCCAAGACCTGCCATCCTGTTTGCAGGTGTGGGTTTTTTTATTTTGTTTTTTCCCCCCCCCTTTGCTTCAGATTTGCATTTTCTTTTGTTGTTGTTTTTTAATTTTTTTTTTTTTATTGATTTCAGAGAGCAAGGGAGAGGGAGAGAGAGGTAGAAACATCCACGATGAGAGAGAATCATTCATCAGCTGCCTCCTGCCCGCCCCCTGCTGGGGATGGAGCCCGCAACCCCGGGCATGTTCCTTGACGGGGAATCCAAGGGTGACCTCCTGGTTCATAGACCCGCACCTGCCGACTTCCGTTCAGTTGTCATCTCCTGTGACCCTAATTGATACAGTGAGCCAGCGAGTCCACATCTCTGATTCGCGTAGAGCGTGTCTCTCCTCTACTCTGTTCACATTTATTGGCTAAAGCTTGCCAGGTGGCTGTGCCTAACTCTGAGGGAGGGAGACGGGGAGTAGGAAATGATCCTGCCATGTGCCCTGGGGAGGACCAGCGTATGTGTGGGCCGCATGACTGCAGAGTCCCCAGGAACTTCTCTAGAGGGCTGGCGGTCCATACTCTGCAAGGAGGACGATGCATGCGCACCAGGACAAGATGACATGGGCACTCTTTCCTGGAAGGTGAGGGGGTGGTGATCAGTGTTTGCCCTGGGCTCCCAGGGTGCCGAGCGACATCCGGAGTCCCTCTCTCTATCCTCTGGTGGAGTGCTCTGGTGGTCAAGCTACAGGGTCCTCGTTTACAATGATCTGATTGGGGGGATGGAACTCAGTCTGCTTCGTGCACCTGTGTCACGTGGCACGTTAGCTTCACACCCAAAACACAGCCAGAGAGCCAGCCTGTTTAGGGACGTTCATTCATTCATTCCCATTTGCTGAACACCACTTGTCACTGGCTGTTAGGATTCTAGATGGAAAGATTTCGAAATTTATTAGAGACTGGCGGAGTTCATGTCTGTGGATAAGAATCAGTGACAAATACGAAAATGTCATCTTTTCCCATTTCTCAGGGAGAAACTTTTGTCTTTGCTGCCTTTGAACATTTCCAAGTTAGCACTAGAGCTTCAAGTCTCTCATTAGAAACAATGTCAAGAGTGTTTGTGGGCCGTGCTGAAGTTTGGCATTACAGTGCTTTTCTGAGGGGACTTTGCTTCTTCTGAACACCCCATTGTGGTTCTTGCTGAGTATCAGAGGCAGTCCCGTGTTTGGGGCTCTGAGTCAGAGTCCCACTCGTTGCTGAAATCGTGTCAATGCTCATTACATGCGAAGTATTGCTTCACTTCCTAAGGGTTTTTGAAGAATAACAAGTGACAGGTTTTTTTAAAAAAATCAAACTATTTTGAAAGTTTCCTAAATGATTCAGCGCAGCTGGCTTATTTGCTCTGTTCTTGCGTAAGTATCAGTGTATAAATAAACGTGGCTTTGGGACACTGTGTAAACACACACGGAAAACAATATTTTCATTGGTAATAGCCGTGTTTGGGGTTCAGCTGTTTATTGTCCCTGGGTATTTGGAAGCACTCTTCGGAGTTGATGATTTTCCTACAAAAGATAGCAAGTAATTGCTACCTCGCCACTTGCTTTCTGGGTGGAATTCCGGAAAATAAAACCCCTTCTCACACTGCAGTATTCAAAATAAGGCCAATAGCGCATGGTCCTTGACACAGTTTTCTTCCATGTTTATTCTAATGGATCAAGAACCAACATTGAGAGGCCACTAGCAGCCGAGTGGGTGAGCACGGTTAGCGTCGCTCAGCAGAGTGACCTTGACTAAGCTCCCAGTTGAACGTCAGTGTCTTTTGAGTCATAATTTAAGCTCATTTCCCGCTGTTTACCAACGAATGGGCTGCATGGAAGGTATTTTTCCTGAACGACTAGACTTGTAATCTGGATGTGAAAGGAAGTCTTCATGTGTTCAGCTCTGCGCGTGGCCCGTTCAGTATCCAGTGCACGGCGTCCTCGTAAGGGCTAGCGGTTAGTGTAGAAATTGTAATTTTAGTTAGAGGTGCCTGTCTCGGATTTTGTGTTGAAATCATTATGAACACCAAGCATCATGCCTTCGGTATGCCAGTGCCTAGAACAGGGGCGGGGAACGTCCGGCCAGAGGATGTATAAGGCCCGAGAAATCACTTGGTCTGGCCCTGCCCAGGCATGAGGGGTGAGTTAATTAAACATTTGACCAGATACAGCAGGCTCATTTTTAAGTTGATAATGTATGGCCCGAGAATGATGTTATAAATATCCAATTAGCCCTTGGCAGAAAGAGGGTTCCCCACCCCTGACCTAGAATAAAACACGTTCAAGTACAAGGATGAGAATGACTGCAGAGTAAATCCTTTTCATGAAAGAAATTCCCAACTTAAGTACACAATATTAATTATGAAAAAGGGGACGTGGCTCCGCCGTATGCCCCTTGTGGATCGGGACCCTCAGGAGCATGGTTTCACTGTCTGCAGTGGGAAAATAAGGTGCCAGAGACCCTGATCTAGCCCTGGGCGGGCGGCGGAAGCTGGAGGCCATGTTTACCTTGGGAACAGGTTTGTGCCTAGAAGTTTGTCCTTCGAAACACTGAGTCCCACGTCCCTGCCCCCTTGACCTGCAACTAGGATTTTCTAATTTAACTTTAAAAGGATCCAGGGAAAAAACAAATAGACTGCAAGGACACAGACTTTTGCCCCTAAGATAAGGTGACCAGATTTAAAGCGGTACACCATTGACCGGGGGGGGGGGGATGTTCTTTTTTTTTCTTCTTTTTTTGTTATTACTTAAAATATTACAAAGAGTAATCGGGACTTTTTTAAAAATTGGGACTGTCCCACCAAAAGCGGGACATCTGGTCACCTTACCCTAAGACTCCGATTCACAGCAAAGAAACACCAGACTAGGAATCTTCACTCATGTGTTTTAAGTACGTGAGTTAATTTCCTGAATCTAAGTGTATGTCAGTGGTGTTTTTGTTTCCACGCGGAAGCACTGACTCCACCGGCTGTAGACTGGGTCGGGCAGCACGATCCCCACAGTTCTTTCTGGTTTAGAGACTTGATTAAAGATGCACTTTTGCAAAAAGCATCTAGCTCAGTGGCAACAGCACCAGCGACCCATGGTATCCCGTGTGTGCCGTGTCGGGGGGCTGCTTTGGATGGACGTGACTTCTGACCAGGGTCATCTGGTTGCTCCCAGGAGCCGAGGTCCAAGGAGGGCAGCGACTACTTCGACAGCCGCTCGGATGGCCTGCAGGCGGACACCCCGGGGCCTGTCCCGGTGCCCGCCTCGCTGTGGGCGGGGGGCTCGGCCCAGCGCCTGTCCCAGAGAAGCGAGTCTGCTCACGTGATTGGCAGCGACCCCCTCCGGCAGAACATCTATGAGAATTTCATGCGCGAGTTGGAAATCAGCAGGACCAACACGGAGAACATAGACACGTCCACGGAGTCCGCCGAGTCCAGCAGCGAGTCCCTCAGCTCCTTGGAGCAGCTGGACCTGCTCTTCGAGAAGGAGCAGGGGGTGGTCCGGAAAGCCGGCTGGCTCTTCTTCAAGCCCCTGGTCACCCTGCAGAAGGAGAAGAAGCTGGAGCTGGTGGCCCGGAGGAAGTGGAAACAGTACTGGGTGACACTGAAAGGTGAGTGCGCCCTGGACCGGCAGCTGGGCCTCTGGGATCCTCCCTCTGCTCTGTGCTTTCCTGGGGTCCCAGGGGCACCACGCTCATCTGCATTCATATGAAAGGATCTTCCTGCATGCTTTACTACAATCTCAATCTCTCTCTCTCTCTCTCTCTCTCTCTTTCTCTCTCTCTCTCTCTCTCTCTCTCTCTCTCTCTCTCTCTCTCTCTCTCCCCCTCTCTCTCTCTCCTTCCCTCTCTCTCCCTTCCTCCCTAAGATTTTTAAATTGATTTTTAGAGAGAGATGAAGGGAGAGGGACAGAGAGAGAGAGAAATATTGATGCGAAGGGGAACATGAATCTGTTGCCTGCTGTAAGCCCCTACCCGGGATGGAGCCCAAAACCTGGGCATATGTCCTGACTGGGAATCGAACGGCCTTTTGGCGCACAGGACATGCCCAGCCAACTGAGCTGCACTGGCCAGGGCTGCAGACACTTTCTCAAACCTGTGAAATGTGGCTTACTTCATGTCACAGTTGCGATTCCATCTGATATGGTACACGATTGAAGTGAACAGTTGTTGCTTATTATTTTATAAGCATTTCTGTACCATTTTAAAATAGCTTTCCTGCATCTGGAGGAAAGAAAAGACCCCAAGTAAGTAAGCAAATGCAGTTTCGTGATTTGGAATGTAGATCCCAATTTCCCACTGGACATGTGTTGAGAACCCCAGAGAGGTGTGCGGCTCGTAGAACTAGGGTTTCATCCGGGTTACTGGATTTGTGTCCTCCCTCCTTTATGACGTGAAAGCGTCGCATCGATACTGTAGAAACCCCAGGGCTGTGTGTTTCATGTACAGGGATGAGGAGGAAGAATCTGGTAGAAGCGTCTCCGAGCATTGCTGTTTGGAAGTCAGGGTCGCCTTGCTGGGTGTGGGCGCATGGACGGCGCGTGGCCTTGAAGGGGTGTGGATGCCCGGGAGGAGGAGGCTCCGGTTGGCACAGTGCTGACTTACACGGGTGGGAGTGGGAAGAGCAGCTGCGCAGCCCCTGGCGCTGCCGCACAGTTGTCCTGCGACTTCTTCAGAGGAACTGAGTGTAGTGTTCAGAGTCCAACCTCATCCCTGGGCCGACGCCCTTCCTCATCACCGGAGAAAGCAGAAATGGGGATCCCATCTCAGACAGTGTGTGTGAAAGGCTGGAGCCCCCACTGCGCCCCTCGCTAGCTTTCTGCTTTGTGTGCCCCTGTTTAGAAACGCTGAGCCCTCTGGCCCCCAGGCTTGGGGTGCTGACGTGATTGCGTCATGACCCATATGCACCTCTGGGACAGGTGCACCCAGGAGAGCATTCCCTTTTTAAATAACTCCCTCCCCCAGCAAACGGGAGAGTTGAGCAGACCCAGGCCCAGCACCCTACAGGTTGCTGTCCTCTGTGCTCTGGGTTTGGGTCCTGGGACCCCCCTGCGGCTGAGGGTGGCACAGGCCTCTCCTGGGTTTGGCATCCAGAGAAGCAGACTCTCACCTCGAAAGATGGACGAGATTTGGAAAGTTGAAATAATGGGTTGAATCCAGCAAGAAAAAATGCTGGAGGGAGAAGCTATGCTTTAAGGTTTAATAACCAAATAACTCCCCGAGTACACAACAGGGAGACGTGGCCGCAACGTATGACAAGTGAAGATGATTTGGGTTTGATTTGCAGGCCGTCCATGGCATAGGTGTCCATTGAGGATTGAACCTTCAATCCGGGCATGTGGCCTGGCCTGGAATCGAACCGTGACCTCCCGGTTCCTAAGTTGAGGCTCAATCTCTGAGCCACACTGGTGGCCGCCTGGCTGTACCTATTTTTTTTCATGTAAAATTTGTTGATTAAAAGTGATGCTTTGGGAAGTATTTCTCTGCCTGTCTTAGAGCTTTCAAACCCGCCCTCTATGCCCTAGGGTGGTGGTGGTGGTGGTGGTGGCATGTGATGGCATGTGATGGGGGTGATGGTGTGGGTGTGTGTGATGGTGTGTGAGTGTGATGGTGTGTGTATGAGTGTGAGTGTGATGGTGTGTGTGTGTGTGTGAGAGATGGTGTGTGTGATGGAGTGTGTGTGTGAGTGTGATGGGATGTGTGTGTGTGTGTGTGTGTGTGTGTGTACTTATTCTGTGAGAAGCAGGGCCATAGGTGGCATTAAGGGGATTGAGAGCCATGCCACAGGGAGGGTGACATGAGGCTGTGGGACTGTTTAGCTGGGAGGAGATAAGAAGTGAGCTGAGAGTACACAGCAGTCTGTGGAAGAGACATGGAGTTTCACCTGGTTCACCAGAGGTCAGGACAGGCCTAATAGATGGAAGACAAGTTGGTTCTGAATTTCACGTGAAAAGAAAGAAACATAACACAGGAGTGGGAAGCGCCTGCCTTCCTGCGTCCCCGCTCTGGCATTTGCACAGAGCCAGCCATTGGAGGGTCCGGGGGAGCCAGGCCAGCATCACTGAGGTTGGAAGAGCGCATCTCAGGGTTCTTGTGTTCCATCCTGTGAGCCACACCGGGGCCTCTGGCTGCCGACCTCAGGGGTGGGGTGGTCCCGAGTCACCTCGGATGATTACGAACGAGATCTGCGGTCCAGCCTGGGCCCTGCCGTCTGGTGCTTCTTGTAAAACACGTGAGGACCACGGGCGAAGGGTGCTTTGTCAGTAACTGTTCCCAGGCTTCCTTCCCGCTGCAGCCAAGGAGAGGCATGCGACAGAGACGTTTCCCCAGCACAGCCCTTCCCACGTGGCTCTCCACGCTTCTCTCCTCCGGGACCTCAGTGGGCTGACCGTAGCGTTCTTGGCTTAGAATCCACGTTGTAATGTTTGGATTTAGCCGTTTGGTTTAATCTTGGTTAAACACGTGTATATATATATATATATATATGTGTCTACACGCACATGTGTCCATTGAGGCAGAATTTTAAAATTATCCTGGAAGTATCCGTGTAAAGGAACTGGCAACAGCATTCTGGAGAGAGAACCTATTAGCAGGCCGCCTGGGCACCTACCTGCAGGGAATGATAGGGACGCTAAGGGCACGAATGTGTTTTAGGGATCGCAGCGTGTGACACTTCTTAACAAAGGTAATCCTGACTTTTCCAGTGAGTGGATTTTCATGGGGTTCACGGGGGCTTCCTGGGAGGAATAGTTGCCAAGGTCACTAAAGCGACCCTCAGGATGCACAATAGTGGGCCGATGTCAGCAGGGGTGGCCTGAAGGAATTTTAGGGTGCTGGCGGCTCTGCCCCTCGATAGGACAAGGAATAAAGGGATGAGTGTGGGTTCGAAGGATGTCGACAAAGAGGTGGGTTTGGAGGAGAACAGAGACTGATGGCTCTCCTTCGCTGGTGATAGTTCTAATAGGACAGCTCCTCTTGTACGTCCTCTGCTGTTCCAGCCTGTTTTCTCTTTGTGCTACTACGGCAGGCACTTCCGCTGTCCACTCCCCAGGTCACCACCAGCTCCTGGTGGGGACTGGGTGGGGGGCTGACAGCCCGGACCCTGGGGCTGCCGGGCCTGACATGCTGCAGCCCCTTCCATCAACTGAGGCCCCCGGCCTCAGAGACCCAGGCTGGGTCAACCTGATGGAACAGACCTGCGATTGCTTTCCTGTGCTTTACCTTCCACAGCAACAGCACTCACATACTGGCTTACACTCGGCCTGGCTCTAAAGCGAAACGTCCAGCTTTGGTCCCGAGCTGCCACGTGAGAGCTGCGTGCCGTCGCCCATGGGGTGGGAGGTTGGGCAACACCCTGGCATCTGCCCAGGGGTGTGTTCATTTCCTCTGGATGCACTGATTCAAACCACGGCCGCCGCCGGGAGCACAATGCGAGGGAAGCGAGGAAGTCCAGTGTGAACCCTCGGAAAGAATTTGGGCTTGGGGACAGCTGGGGTTGCTCTGTCACCTTTGCCCTGATTGCTGGTCCCAAGGCCATGCATGGCACTGGGTGGGCAGCGGCAGTGACAGCCCCTGATGGAAAGATTCCATGTGATTCGGTGGCTGGAGGGAGAGACGCTTGGCCCTGCAGAAGCAGCTCTGCCTGTAAATCTCGTGCTGCCTTTCCTCACTCTGAGAGCCTCGCTCAAAGTTTGGCCGAGTTTTGCTGGTGGGGAGAGAGTTGCTCGGTGCTTCCAGGAACCCTAAAGCACGGGGGAGGGAGAAAGCGCTCTGTTTCTGAAGGCGGAGCGAAAGGGCCCACATCTTCCCTGCCTTCTGTGCTGCATTATGTAGACTTGTTAAGATTTATGGGTTTTGTTTTTTTAATTTATCTTTACTGTTGAAAGTATTACAGATGCCCTCCCCCCCCCATTGATCCCCTCCACTCCCCCCCACCCTACCCCCAGGTTTTCACTAAACTGTTGTCTTGTCCGTGGGCTATGCCTATAAGTTCCCTTAGTCTCTCCCCACCCACCCTTGCCTTCCCTCTGAGATCTGTTTTTAAAGGAAGACGTGAAACTGGGAAGAGTGAAATTGTTTTTAAATGATAATTATAATAATTATAGGATATTCTGTCTAATTATCAAAACAGACCTTGAATACCTTCTGCCTACAGCACTTTGAGAGCCTGCTGGGGGAGCTCTGTGCTTGCTAGCATGTGCGGCAGCATCTTCGGAGGAATCTTTGAAAATTCAAATTCAGGGGGTGAATACTTGCTCTTTTCTCTCAGTGTAAACTGGTAAGATGATAGTAAGATTCCCTATCGCTGTGAGATGAAGAATGAACTGATTTTGTTTTACTTGGCATTGGGAGAATAAACTGGCGTGTTCACCTAAGTGGTCGGGTTCCCGGGCTGCCTGGGTTTCACGGGACTGCATACTGGAAGCTACCGCATATGGGAGTTTCTCCGGCCTCCTGCACTGAGCTCTCTCTAAGGCCGTGTTGTGGGTAAGAGCGAGGCCTCTGGGGCCAGAAAGGGCGTGGGTCCAGCTGTGGAACCTGCATGGGTGGTGTCGTCTCAGCTTTCCCATCTGTGAAATGGGCTAATGAGCACGCCTACCTCCCGGGCCGCTGTGGGGCCCAGGTGAAGCCAGTGTGTGTGGAACTGAGAGAGGCGCTCCTGGCGGGAGTAAGCAGCAGCAAATGACAGTCCCTGCGCAGGATTGCTCTTACCGACATTGCACGCACAGACACCCCTCATCTCCCCAGTTCATGCTAACGCACCCAGACGCCCGTTGGAGACCAGCATTTTCCTTTGTCTGGCACAGTTGCTGCATGCAGGCTTGTTTGTTTTTAGATACATGCCTCCTCCGGGCTTCCTTGGGTCCTCAGGCCGTGTGACAGGCCCCCGGTTGCTTCTCGCTGCAGGTTGCACGCTGCTGTTCTACGAGACGTACGGGAAGAACTCCCTGGACCAGAGCAGCGCGCCCCGCTGCGCCCTGTTCGCGGAGGACAGCATCGTGCAGGCCGTCCCCGAGCACCCCAAGAAGGAGAACGTGTTCTGCCTCAGCAACTCCTTCGGGGACGTCTACCTGTTCCAGGTACCGCCGAGCTTCCCGCGCGCCCACTGAGGGCGTGAGGGACAGAACCGAGAGGACAGCTCAGCAGTGACACAGAGTGACAGCTCAGTCAGGCTTTGGGCCCCGAGCGAGCCTTTTCTGGTGCCCACGGGGTGTTCTTCAGACAAAGCAAAGTCTCCATCCCTGTCCCGGAACAGCCGGTGATCTAGTGGGTGTGAGGCCTGAAATTCCCAGAGTGGAGGCTTTAAAAAAAAAAGATATATATATATATGGATTTCAGAGAGGGAGAGAGGAACACCAGTGACGAGTGACCGGCTGCCTCCCGCACACCCCGCACTGGGGATCGAGCCTGCAACCTGGGCGTGTGCCCTGATTGGGAATCGAACCGTGACCTCCTGGTCAATGCTCAGCCACCGAGCCATGCTGGCCAGGCGAGTGGAGGTTTCATAGAGGAAGTCGAGGGAATGCGCACAGGAGAGGCTGCCGTTCTTGCTAAGGACCCAGTGGAAGTGGGAGAAGCAGCTGTTGAGGACATGCCCCCAGCCGGATGCTCTGCGGCCTCGTCTCCCGCGGGGAGTGGTGGTAGGGGCGTCAAGGTTCAGGTGATCTGCTGCTGGGACTTTGTGCAACTTTCCAGCAAATGAGAAGTCGCAGAGCAAGGTGGCACCGCGCCCCGGGACTGGGGGCTTAGGTGTGAGTCCTGGCGTGGTCGCTGAGTACCTTGCTCATCGTGGGGCAATTACCCAACTTCTATGAGCTCTGGACCCTTCCACGGGTACAATAATCATAGCTTCTAGGATTGCTTTAGGGGTAACTGATAAAACGTATATGTGTGTGAGTACTAAGCACTAGTATTGTTATCTATGATTGCTGTTATTGTTAGTGAACTCACAAAAGGTGGGGGTGATAGCCAGAAGGGAGTTTCTCCTGTGCCTCCCAGCCCACCCCCGGCGATGCCTGCGGACACTGTGCGGGCTGTGGGTTACCTCTGGCCGAGGGGTCGTGGAGAACTCACAGGTTCAGGTCTCCCAGGAGCCCTGCAGGACAGCAGAGCGTGCTCTCGCTGGCTGTGGGCGTCTAGAATTTTGTGAAGCGTTCCCTGCAACAGAATTTCCCAGCACCTGCACCAGGTAAATGCCTTGGTCTCTGCACCGACCAGTGTCAGGGCCCTGAGACTTGACTTCCCTCCTCTTAACAGAAAAGTAGCTCGAACCTTCGATGATGCAAAGTAATGAATTGATGTTGATCTCAATGGCCAGGAAGGTAAATGCATCAGATTAAGTCTACATGGACTCCTTAGGGGCAAGTGTGAAATGCGTGTTTCATTTTGTGATGCAGGAAAAATGAAAAATTAGGAAATTGTCGCAGCAGGTCCAAGCGTATGAGCCGGAGATCATGGGGATGCATGTGGCTATTTCCATGTGGGAACCGAAAGTGCTCTCCGCCTGCTTAGAGCCACACCCTCCGCCTGTCCACTATTCAGACTTCCTTTATTGCTTTTGAATGAAATATACCCCTTATGTGACAGTATTATGGTCTTTGTGTTCCAAGGTCCTGAGAGTAGAGAAAAAAAAACACACATTCTTTTACTGACATTTTTCATAATTGAGTCCCTACTGTAGACATGAAATTTCATATCCTGGTTTCAAATTTCAATATTTTAGTCCTACTATTTTCTCATTCTATTAAAATTAGGAGCATAAGAGAGCAGCACAATGCAACACTGAGTGGCCAAACCTGGCTTTCTTATTACCCCCCTGCCCTAGGCTTACAGCTTGATTCTAGCTCATCTTCCCACATGTCTGGGGCTGCAGGATCATGTTTTTAAATTGATTTCAGAGAGAAGAAGGAGTGGGGAGAGAGAGAGAAACATCAATGATAAGAATCACCGGTCAGCTGCCTCTCGCATGCCCCACTTTGGGGATCGAGCCTGCAACTCAGGCATGTGCCCTGACCGGGAATCGAACTGTGACCTCCCGGTTCATGGCTGATGCTCAACCAACTGAGCCACTTGGGCCGGACAGGATTATTTCCTCTCAGCTCCCCAGGTCCTCCCAGACCCTCTGGAATCAGGGGAGCTGTGAACCCGCGTTGAGTGGTTGTGTGTGTCTTTGAAATTAGACAGTTTTATGGAGGGAAGGTACCCCCTTAGGTGTTACACATCGAAGTCCAGCCTGCCACCGTGGAGAGCACTTTGTGCTAAAACAATTCTAAAGAGTTTTTTTCATCTCTATTTGATTGATTTACTCTCCTGCGTGTAGGCCACCAGCCAGACAGATCTGGAGAACTGGGTCACTGCCATCCACTCGGCGTGCGCATCCCTCTTCGCAAAGAAGCGCGGCAAGGAGGACACGGTTCGGCTGCTGAAGAACCAGACCAGAAACCTGGCGCAGAAGATAGACATGGACAGCAAGATGAAGAAGATGGCCGAGCTGCAGCTGTCCGTGGTCAGCGACCCCAAGAACAGGAAAGCCATAGAGAACCAGGTACTGCGGCTGCCCCGGGCGCCCTGCCCCGGCTCGGCCACACACGGCACACTCGGCTGGCGGTGGCCTGTCCTTGTCCCTGCCTACGGGGCCAGCCGCCGAGGCTTCCCGTCCCAGCACCTGACGGTGGCTGCGTGTCTGGGGGCTGGGCGGTGGGATGTGCTTTGCAGCCTTTGGCTGCTGTGCGCATCTCCTGTGATGTTCTGTGCCAGAATCTTCTTTTCTGATATCGAGCGGCTCCTCCTTGCCTCGCTGAGTCTCTCAGATACTGTCACTTTGAGAACACACTCTGCAGAATGAAACCAGTGAAAGATGAGAGGTGAGATTCCTGCATCTGTGGGTTCCAGAAACCAGCGTTGTTCCCATCGCATAAACGTGCTAAGGAAAACGCCTCCGCTGGTCCGATTTCACATTCGTGTAACAACGAAACAGGCGGAGTGTGTGTGCGTTGCCTTTCTGGGGAGGAGAAGCAGCTTCTTAGCATTTGTTTTCTTTGCTCAGAAAACCTAACACGCGGACGAGTGTCGGCGACAGTTCTGTGCTCGGTGGTCCTGTGCCTCAGGCGCGTCGGGGCGCCCACTCAGAGCTCTTGTGGCGACTGGAGTGGGGGGGAGCGTGGCTTTAACTCTTACCAGCTCTCCACACCTGAACCTTGAAGCCACATGGTAGTCCTCTGGGGGGATGCCCAGCCTGGAGTTTTCGAGACTTTATGTATCGTCACATGCTTAGGTCTAGGGAGAGAAAGGGAAATTTAGTGCCACTGCATGGCTTCTGTCTACTCTCCCTCCTCCTCCTCCCCCTCCCCCCCTCCTCCTCCTCCTCTGCTTTTCCTCTTTGTGGCCTTACGAAGTCCGGGCCAATGTTTTTAGAAATTTAACATTTTCATTAAATGTAACT
>PVJC01035635.1:0-18144 GCA_004026665.1 Murina feae
TTGTGTTGTTATCCTCCAGTTCATAACCGTACAGTGGTTTCCAGAGATGATTCATGACTGTCAGAGAAAGGCTGGCCTGTTGGATTAGAGTCATACCCACATATGACTTCTTTCAGGAAGGAATGTCTTCTCCAGAAGTGTCCCTTCCGATTTCTCATACATCACCAGTCAGGGCTAAGTCTCTAGGTTAGTATCTGGCATTTTGGTGCATTTGCTTAGGAGTGTGTATTATTTAAAACTCATTGACTATTTAAGACTGTCTGAATTTCCTCAAATGTTGTTAATTGGGGTAGATGTTATCTCAACTTTTAAAAGTGACACCTTTGACAGCAACATGGAAGTGAGATATAAATAGAAGGGTCAATGGCAAAAATATCACTGAAAAGAATGACGGCTTATTACAGGTCAAAGTAAGGATCTGAATGAAACAGTGACAATGAGTAAGAGATTTCATGAGGAAGAGAAATTTCATAGGTAGAGATGACTGTGTTGATAACATGATGGTGGTGCGGGTGGTGGGTAGATGAAAAGAGAAAAAAAAAGAAAGGTTGTGTTTTGATATCGTTGTTAAAAAACATATTGAAAGGCAAAAGACTCAGAACAGTCAAATCAATATGGAAGAACAAAGTCACACCCTACTTCAAGACTTACTACAAAGCAATGCTAATCTAGACAGTATAATATTGGTGAAACAAAAGGGCAAACAGATCAATGGAACACATTAGAGAACCCAGAAATGGACCATATAGCCAAGTGATCTTTGACAAAGGAGCAAAAGTAAATGAATGCAGAAAGCATAGTCTTTTCAACAAATGATGATGGAACAACTGGGAAACTTCATAAAAAAAAAATCTAGACCCAAACCTCAGACTTTTTACAAACATGAAATAGACCATAGGTCTATATGTCGTATCCCAAACTACAGAATTTCTGGAAGCTAACACAGGAAAAGTATACATGAGCTAAGATTTAGCAATGACTTAGATACTTTACCAAAAGCATGCTGAATAAAAAGTAATTGATAAGTTGAATTTCATTAACATTAAACATTTCTGCAGTACAGAAGACACTGTTAAGAGAATAAAAAGATAAACTACAGACTTGGAGAAAATATTTTCAAAACATGTAACTGATAAAAGACTAGTATTAAAAAATATTCAACAAATTTTAAAACAATATGAAAATGAACAATACAATTTAAAAATGGACAAAATATCTGAACAAATAGCTTACAAAAAAGATAAACAGATTGCATAAAAAATATGAAGAGATGCTCATCAATATATATCATTAGGGCATTGCAAATTAAAGCAACAATGAGCTATCGCTACACACCTTTTAGAATGGCTGAAATATGAAACACAGCAAATGCTGGCAACGATGTGGAACAACAGGAAAAATTATTCATTGCTGGCAGGACTGCCAAATGGTGCAACCACTTTGGAAGACAGTTTGACAGTTTCTTACAAAGCTCAACCTCCTTTTACTATACAACCCAGCACTCAGCTCCTTAGTATTTACTCAGAGGATTTGAAAACATATCCACATGAAACCTCCACATGTTTATAGCAGCTTTATTCATAATTGCCAAAACCTTGGAAAACCAAGACTTTCTTCAGTAGGTGAATGAATAAAGAAACTGTGGTACATTCATACATGGGATATTATTCAGTGATAAAAATAAATGAACTATCAAGCTACAAAAAGACACAAAGGAATCTTAAATGCAGATGTTTGAGTGAAAGAAACCAACCTGTAAAAGTTAAGTACCGCATGACTCCAACTACATGACATTCTGAAAAGGAAGCTATCAACAACAAAAAGATCAGCGGATGCTAGTGTATAATCAAGGGAAGGGAGGGGGGATGAATGCATTTTTAGGGCTTTGAATTAATTTGCATGATACAACAATGTGAATACATGTCATTATGCATTTGTCAAAGCCCATGGAAGGTATAACACAAAGAGTAAACCTGAATGTCAATTATGGACTTGCATTAATAACATACCAATATTGGATTGCCAACTGTAGCAAATGTACCACACTAAAACAAAATGTTAATAATGAGGGAAATTGAGGAAAGTTGGTAAGGGGATATGAAAACTAATTATTTCAGTTTGATATAGAGTGTGTAAGTATTTGTTTATTATTCAGGTTAGAAATATAACAGCGATAATATATCTAATAACCAATGAGAAATGGATATACATAGTTGTAGAGGAAGAAAAACATAAAATCTATGTCAGAAATCTAAGAAACACCAGAATTGAGAAACAGATGGAGGAACAAGCAAAAAAGAGGGTGAAAGAGTAATTCAGTCAAAGTAGAGAAGAGACAGAGTAAGTTGTTTTTATGTGAGCCAGTGATGAGTATGTTGTGTTGTGTCAAATGTTGCAGAAAGATAGTTTATGATTATGAGAAAACAAGGTGAAATCTAAGCAACTATTTTTAGTAAAGTGGTGGGATATAAGCCAATTTTTAATGAGTTGAATAAAGAAAAGGATTTGAGAAATGAAAGCGCAAGTTCAGAATAATAATTGAAAAGTATGATAGAGAAAGAAAAGTAAATACTAAGGAGCCATCACTCTCCTGTGACTCATTCTGAAAATGTCAAGGCAGCTTTTTTACTTTATAGGTCTTTAAACGATGGACTCAGATCTTTGATGACGTTTTGCTGTTGTTGACATAGCATAAATCTAGTTAATGGTATTGTAGTGAGTTTTGAAGTGTATCCATAAAATGGAAAAGCTTATGTACTACTCAATATATAAAGAAGATTCCTACAGAATATATTTAGCAACAAATGATTGAATCTTTTATATATAATGTTAAATTTTCTACTTGAGATATTAAAACAGAATCATATGGAAAATAATGATAGTTTACTAATATCTTATTGACTTCTAATCTATTTAAGATGAATTAATTCTGAAATCTATAGCTTCTATTTTAAAATGATGTATTGATTACCACAAAGGCATTTCTCTTATTAAAAATTGATTTCCTAAGATAATCAGGTTGACCATAATAATTCTGATCAACATTTAGATAATCTGAATGGTAAATCACACATTGCTTTGGTTTAATATATTTATATTACTCTCAAAATTTTTTATTAAATAATAGGAATAATCATGTCACTACAAGGATGGTTTAATGAATAAGAGATATTCTCTTAGAAACCCTTATGTTGAAATACACTTTAAATATATCTTTAAAAATTTTTTTTGCTTGACTTTTTTTCTAGATTAGACCTACCACACTATTTGTGTCTATATTAAGGTGACCAGATGTAAAGCGGTACACCATTGACGGGGGGTGGGGGGGGGTAAGGGTGTTCTTTTTTTTTTCTTTTTTTTTTCTTTTTATTATTACTTAAAATATTACAAAGAGTAATCAGGACTTTTTTTTAAACATCGCCAGACTCGGGACAAACTGTTAAAAATTGGGACTGTCCCGGCCAAAAGCGGGACATCTGGTCACCTTAGTATAGTAATCATGTTTTAGATACAGAACAAAACATTTTAAAAAATGTGAACTCCATATTATTTAACAGCTCTTTGATTTCACCTGTGTTCCTTCTTCTAAAAGGCATGGCATTCCTACCGTACTTCCCCTGGCTAATAACTCTTACTCTTCAAGGCTCACAAGTCTTGTCTCACATTTGACCTGTCTCTCCCACAGTATTCTATGTAGACCTTTGGTGAAATTCTGTCCCATTTGCCACCCTTGATCTGGTCATTTGTGAAACAATGGTCCAGTGATCACTGGTGCCTCTCACCCTCCCTGGTTTAGGCATCTATTCAGAGTTGGGTGTATAACCAAATCTAAACCAATGTGAGTCAAGGAGGGACAATTGAAGCCATTAAGGTGGGGGAACTCTCCTTTTCTTGTGCATGAGCTGCTAGAAGACAATCTCTCCTTTTTCTTAGATTCTAGTGTTTGTCATGTGAGATTTCTAGTTCCTATAGGGTTTTTTTTTTTGTTGTTTTGTTTTGTTTTTTAAAGCAACAACATGAACACACCTGTATTTGCAGGGGTGGAGTTTTATATCACTAAACTGACTTATGATGGAGAAATTTGATCTTTAATAGTTTTGTTTGAACTATTTGTCTGAGTCATGCTTATCACTAAACTTTTTATTTATTTTTATTTTTTGGGCTTTTTTTTCCCCATCCCTCTTTATTTTTTATTAATATTATTATTATTTATTTTTTAAATTATTTTTTTTAATTTATTTATCTTTATTGTTCAAATTATTACAGTTGTTCCTCTATTTCCCCCAAAGCTCCCCTCCTCCCATTTCCCACCCCACCCTCTGTCCCCCGCCCCACTGTCTGCATCCATAGGTGTACGATCATTGTCCATTCTCTTCCCACATTCCCAACACCCTTTACCCCCAAAAATTGTCAGTCCACTCCCTTTCTATTCCTCTGATTCTATTCTAATCACCAGTTCATTCTGTTCATCAGATTTTTTATTCACTTGATTTTTAGGTTCACTTGTTGAAAGATATGTATTTGTTGTTCTTAATTTTTATTTTTACTTTTTCTTCATCCTCTTCTCAAAGGATACCTTTCAGCATTTCATATAATACTGGTTGGGTGGTGATGAACTCTTTTAGCTTTTTCTTGTCTGTGAAGCTCTTTGTCTGATCTTCAATTCTGAATGATAGCTTTGCTGGGCAAAGTAATCTTGGTTGGAGGTTCTTGGTATTCATTACTTTGAATATGTCTTGCCACTCCCTTCTAGCTTGCAAAATTTCTGTTGAGAAATCAGCTGACAGTTGTATGGGTTCCCCATTATAGGTAACTGACTGCTTTTCTCTTGCTGCTTTTAAGATTCTCTCTTTGTCTTTTGCCCTTGCCATTTTAATTATGATGTGTCTTGGTATGGTCCTCCTTGGATATTTTTTGTGTGGGGTTCTCTGCACTTCCTGGACTTGTAAGTCCATTTCTTTCAGCAGGTAGGGGAAGTTTTCTGTCATTATTTCTTCAAACAGGCTTTCAGTATCTTGCTCTCTCTCTTCTGGCACCCCTATAATTCTGATGTTGGTACACTTGAAGTTGTCCCAGAGGCTCCTTACACTATCTTCATATTTTTGGATTCTTTTTTCTTTTCCAGTTGGGTGTTTTTTGCTTCTTCGTATTTCATATCTTTGACTTGATTCTTGCAATCCTCTAGTCTGCTGTTGAATCTCTGTATATTATTCTTTATTTCAGTCTGTGTATGCTTAATTTCTAACTGGTCCTTTTTAAGTTTATCAGCAGTCTCTAGGAAATTCTTGAAAAACCTTACAACCATGGTTTTGAACTCTATATCCAGTAGTTTGCTTTCCTCTATTTCTGTCATTTGTGATCTGTTTCTTTGTCTCTGCATTTTGGCTGCTTTCCTGCATTGATAGAGTGGCTTTCTGTGCTAGGTGTCCTATAGGGCCCAGTGGCTCAGTCTCCCCAATTACCTGAGGTGGACACTCTTGTTGCACCACTTTTTGGCTTTGTGCACAGTCTTGTTGTAGCTAAGCCTTATTGTTGTTGGTATCACTGAGAGGAATTGACCTCCAAGCCACTTGGCTGAGAGAATCAGCTGTGTCTATGGTGGGAGAACTTCTGTGCTGGAGACATCCTTATGGGGCAAGACTTGCTTCAGTGGGGCTTTGGTGCCCACTGAGTCTGCCCCCTTAGTGTGTCCCTTATGGATCTGAGGAGTTGTAGTCTGGGTTCTCCCACTCTGACCACTGGGCACACTGGCTCTTGTAACTCTAAGGAGATGCCATTTTAGCTTCTGCCTGAGGCTTCCCAACCTTTTACATGCAAAAGCCTCTGTGCCCAGCTTGGGTGGGACAGGGTCTCAGGGAGTCAACAGGGCAGAGCAAACAGCTATGGCTGATTTTCAGCCCTGCCTTAAGAGGCACTAGGTCTCAGTGACCCTTGGCACCGCCGAAATAAAGCCACTCTGGAGATCCTCCCAGTGCCAGACGGTGCCAGACAGTCCAGCTTTTCCCTGTATGAGTCTGAGTCCCCAGAAACGTGCCCGGAACTGGAGTTCAGCGTCTTCGGGAGCTTGTGCCTCCTTCCGGTATGAAACCTCAGCTGCTAGCCCTTTCCACAAGCCCCTTTGCGACTGCCTCCATACCTCTGCATTTTACTTCTGCACCTCCTCTGAGTCTCAGTCTCTTTCTAGTTGTAGAATTTCCACTCAGCCAGCCTTCCTGTGTGTTTGGGTGGTGTCCGTTTTTTGTTTTCATCGTGGTTTTGAAATGGTTGTGCGAGGCAGCATTTCTCGGTGTTTACCTATACCACCATCTTGGTTTCCTAAACTTTTTATTTTTATAGAGGACAATTAATTCACATTTCAGTGTCCTCATATTGGTTCAGGAAGAGACCTGCTTGACACAATTCCTATCATAACACTTATCGTACTGTCTTTAAATTATTAATGTATGTGATTTTTCTCCCTCAAAACAATGGGAGCTTTTTGTGGAATGAGATCATGTAGCAGTTTATTCCTAATTTTTTCTCCATTTTCAAGTTCATAGCCTAGCAGTTAGAGAACAACCAATCAATATTTTTAAAGTACAAGAGTCCCACCAAATCTGCGGGAGATGCATTCTAAGACCTCATTGGATGCCTGGACAACAGGTAGTACTCAACCCTATATATACTGTTTTTTTCCTACATATATGTATCTATGACAAAGTTTCATTTATAAATTAGGCACAGTAAGAGAGTAACAATAATAACTAATAGTAAAATAAATCATACTTGTACACTGTAAAAAATGTTATGTGACCATGTCCCTTTCACAATATATTATAACCATCCCTTACTAGCAGGAAGTGGTTTGATGTCACTGGTTCTAGGGGATCCCTTGCTGAAGTCTTGTACTGGCTCAGTGTTTTCTCACACAACATGTTGCCATAAATCAACATGTTTTCTGTTCATGTTTTCCACCCACAAATGTAATGCCTTTTCCATCTTAACTAAGCACTTATCATGCACTGTGACCACCGCTTTTACAGTTTTAGGTGCAACAGCAATACCAGCACATTTTTTTCCTTCTTCACACTTTCACTGATAGATTCATTCTTACCTTAGATCATAGCAACATCAGCATTTTTTTTTTCTTTTCTTACTAAGTCCACAACTTACACCTTTTCATTTAAGGAATTACTTTAGGTTTCTCTTTGACATATCCGTATTTCAGCATCACTACTCTTGCACGGTGGGGCCATAGTAAGTAAAATAAGGTTTGACTCGAGCACAGAAACATACCTCCACAGTCAATCTGAGAGTGGCGGTGGCTACTACATGATTAATGGGTGGGTAGTGTATACACCATGGAGACACTGGACAAAGGAGTGATTTACATCCTGGGTTGAATGGATGGGGACTCAAGAGATTTTAGCATGCTATTCAGAAAGGCACGCAACTTATAACTTATGAATGGTCTACTTTTGGCAATTTCTATTCAATATTTTTGGACCACAGTTGACTGAGGGTAACTGAAACCATGGAAACCAAACTGTGGATAAGGGGATCTAGTATCAATAGCAAATTAACTGGTTTTTAACTTCAAGAAAGGAGAAACTTGCATTATTTGTGAATTGTTTCATGTTTTTGTTTAACTTTTAGGTAATATTTTCTCTACTTTCAACAATCCTATAGTGTACAGAATTCTTGACCTTGTGTATATGAACAGTAATCACAACTTTTTCTCTCCTTTTAGGACAACTGCCTAACATGGAGAGAACTCTCCATTTATCCAAGTAGCACTTGGTGTAGTTTTTACACTCCGAAAATAATTAACTAACAATAATTTAATACAAAATGATATATGAAGCTTATTTTGCCTAACCCACTAAAACTAAGTAAACACACAAATAAAAGTTCACAAATGTAACATAGCAACATAGAGGACTCTTGGCAGACCTTGATTTAGAAACTTTATAGCCCTTGGAGAACATCATACTCTCCAAGCAAATAACATTCATAGTTAAAGAATAATCTCATTTCACACCCATTTTTATTTTTATTTATTTTTATTTTTTTAAAATATATTTTATTGATTTTTCACAGAAAGGAAGGGAGAGGGATAGAGAGTTAGAAACATCCATGAGAGAGAAACATTGATCAGCTGCCTCCCGCACACTCCCCACGGGAGATGTGCCCACAACCAAGGTACATGCCTTTGACCAGAACCGAACCTGGGACCCTTCAGTCCGCAGGCGGAGGCCCTATCCACTGAGCCAAACCGGTCAGGGCATCATTTCACACCCATTTTTATGTGAATGTTATTACTGATTAGTGCATATAAATAAATCTGCAGGTCAAACAAATTGTAAAAAACATATCCTTATTAACCTTAAGGACATAGGTACTTCTAAAAGTCCTTTTGGCCTGTGGAATTTTACATTTAATAACTTTAGTGTAAGAATGTGAATTTCTGTGCATGTGTGTAGAAGATATTGTTTAACTATTCTTATATGTTTTTAATGCATTTTTGTGTCAGACTCTTATATCTAACAATAGAAGTTATGTTTTTATAATCAATACTCATTAAAGTTAAAAATACTTTTTAAAAATAGTGAAGAATTACATCTCAATATAAAGTAAAAACAATTCTGAATTGCCTTATTGGCCAGATTCTAGCATCATCTGCTCACTGATCAATTAATTTAACCAGAGTCATTCTCTTTTTTAAATGTTGGGAAATGCCTTTTTAACAATCACAGTACTTGAACTGCTTGATATGATTCTCATATTTATTAAAGTTTGCAAATTCTGTTTATCTACTGAATGTTTTAGATTATGTTGAATCACAGACAGCCTGTTTATCAAATTAGGTATCTCATATCTTCTAGATTTGGTAAAGCAGAGTTGGTTTCTGCAAGCAACACCAAAAAGCCTTTTATACAATTCATTCCATTTTTCAGGATGTGTTTATTTTTGGTGTCCCAATGAAAATATTAGTAATTACTGCTACCTTATATTATAGTAAAAATACAGCTGCTTATAAGACTTACCTGGTTTTGGTAAAAAAAAAATAATCTAAAATGAAGTCATAGAATGTTGCTTCTTGGCATGTTTTTGTGATTTTTGTGATGGTGTTGGCAGGTCTTTAATGTGCTCCTGAATTTTTAGCACGTAGAGTTTTCCTTTTTTCTTTTTAAATTGCTAAATTCAATCTCGTAGACGCAATTTGGCATATGGCACAACTCTAAATGGTTGATTTTAATAGATCGCGTATTGTTTCCCTCACCTTATAATGAAATATTTCAGACATGGCTAAATTGTGCCTTTAGGATAACTCATCTATCATTAAACTATAGCTTCTGGTGACCGCAGATGCTCTGTGAAGCCACTTAATGCCCATCTCTCCTTACCCTCCACCAGCTGTCTGTAATGGAAAGGCAAACTGTTTTTTGCAGTAGGAAAGTGGGTCAGTCCTGGCTAATTCCCTCAATCAACTTGGTGAATTGCTTGCTGGGTTTCAGACTTGATACTACTGAGGCCTCTACTGTTGGTAATTGAAGGGTCATTTGAGACAGGGACTGAGGTGCTAAGCATGAAAGGGGAGTGACATCTGCCTCCGTTTAGTAGTAAGCTCCCTGACGTAACCATTTCCTCTTTCCCTGACTTAAAGATGATCTAAATAGAGAAGTTTCTATGGAGAGAGAGAAAGCCTAGAAGCAGTGTGGCTTAATTGTTACAGAGAACATCATAGGCTCCCCAATCCTTCCTTTGTATTTACTAACTGTTGGATCTGGGAAAGCTGTGAAGGATAAAGGTCATTCTGCATATAAGGTGCCTGACACTGTCTGACACATGAAAGACGTGCAATAAGTCAGACCTTTCCTGCACATCCTCATGATCGTTTGGAATAACAACAGGGTCGCCTATGTTTACAGTAGCTGCAAAAGAAAGTAACCCATAAAAGATAACTGAGAGAGAGAGAGAGAGAGAGAGAGAGAGAGAGAGAGAGAGAGAGAGAGAGAGCACGCTTAAATAAAAGGAGTCCTATTATGGTCTTTCTAGAACCTAATCTCAAAGGGCGATAGAAATGGACCCATTGTCACTATATATTTAGCATTTCTTTTTCTAGAACTGTGACAAATTTAAAAATTAGGGTAAGGAAACCTAGAACACAATGGGTTTACTATGAAAATATTTCTAGTAAAATAACTTGCACATACTCAGTTAACAATGTGTGTGGATTGGTTTACTCAAAATTTAGTGGAGGAAAAGTTAAATGGATAGAGAAAGTAATTTAGAGGAAAAGTTAAAGCTTGGAGTGGCCCTAATATCGGCCTTTCCTAAAGTATAGAAGCCATTAACTGGTGTGAGGTGACAGCAGTGACAGAAAGGGCTCTGGGAACCTGAAGACCTGTGTCTTGCTGTGAGATCCAATTTGGTAAAGCACGACTAGAAACAACACCAAGGGCTCGTCCTGCCACTTACTTTTCTGGTACCACTGTTACTGGGGAGACGATGAGACGTTGGTTCTTGTCTTCTTGAAGGGAAGATTTCAGTCAAGAGATAAAGTGTAGCAAAGTAAGAATTTAGAGGCCACAGCAAAAATACACTTAGGACAGTGAAACGAGGAAGGGCATAGGAGCCACAGGAGAGCCTAGGCAGGCCGCTTTGGCTCACCGAGAAGTCCGAGAAAAGGGGCCCTTGGAGACCGTTCAGCGGGTTAGCCTGGGACAAGATACTGATGTCCATTGTTTCCCGGTTGCAAGTCTCCTGGGGTCGCCTAGAAGGAAGAAGTGTGTGTGGGGGAAATGGAGCAGCATGCTCCCCTGTGGGACAGTGGGGGCACTGGGTCTTCATCCTGAGTGCATCTATCTCTTGTGCAGGTTGAAATCTTAGGGGAGGTCTCAGGGGAGGGTCTCAATAGAATATTCCTCAGCTTTCCAGGTGCGCTCTTTCAGGTTATTGATCTCCACTGATTGGTCATCCCCAGGGCTGGGGCTCATTAGTCGGTGCAGCTGTTCCAGAGACAGCCATGGCATCACTTGTTTGGTTTTGCTGCTTTTCTGGGACTCGAGCTGAAATACAACTGAGGCCTGGATGTTATCTTTAGGGGGGAAAAGATCAGGGGGTCTACACTGCATGACCAGGAATATGCCAGGGAAGGATAGGTTACCCTGGGGGCAAGGTTCTTGTTTTCCCAGTTCTGTTCCTTGCTCGGCATCAGGGCTTTCTGCCCTAGTGAGTGTCTGTACCTGGCTCATTGTCCTTGCTCTGCTCATCCCTGCCTAACTGCCTTTAAACTGCACTCTACTTTCTCCTTTTTTTTTTTTTAGCTTTTCCACTTTTCTTTGCTGAGTCGCGATAAAATTGGGAAGCACAGTCAATGAATTTTCCCCTCTGTATTCACACTGTGCAAAATTACTAACTACCCCTTTCATATCTTACCTCCCACTTAAAACTTTTCCCCAACTCTTTTCCCAGCTGTGTTTTGCTCTCGGCAAGCTTTCAATTAATCCCCATTGAGTTGTTAACTGATAACCAAGGTGTTTACTGAAGTGTGAATTCTCTCAGGATTATTTAAATTTTAAAAGCAGGCTCTTTGTAGACCCAAAAATCCTGTTATACAGACAAATGGAGAGGAGCCTTTCCTGTGATTAATAACATCACACCATCAGACTTAGTAGACTTTTACTTGCTTAGCCTTGACAATGACAGTGGCTGTGGAGAAGGGCAGAGGTTTAAGGAGCCCTACTGGTAGTGAGAGATGAGCTGCACCATACTCGAACAGCATAAACAGGCTGGAGACCTGTTTTGACTCAGAGCTTTTCCAACTTGCAATTTGTTGGTAAATTCTGATCTATTACCACATCTGGAGTTTGATACTCTAACAGAGGCTTCTCTCCCAGACAGTGTAACTGTCATTGTGTGTTCTTCAACACATTTTTACATCTTGCAGTAGTCCATGTGCAGCTGCATTTTTGAGAATTTGCCAATGAAAGTAGATGTGAAGAGTTTCTATGAACATGTCAGGTTCATCAGTGAGATTTATGCATTTTGGTGTACACTGAAGTATAAAAATAAGTATATATGCTCTCTGAAATCTAAAGGTGATTATGTTATTCTTAAATGACAATTCCTATGCTAAAATAATAATGATGCCCAAGCATCATTAGAGTGTTGGTGTGTCTTCTCTTATCAAATACTTTGCGCCAAATACATCTTTAAAAAAAGCAGCTTACAAAGGTGAGAAGATCATTTTTAATTTAACAATTACTGACTTGCTGTGCATCAGAGTTACATCTAAGGCACAATTTCCATGCTTTATCCATTAGATTTAAGTTTCGAAAAGTGAGGTTTTTAAACATCTTTAAAATATTCTCATTGAAATGAATGGAAATTATTTCAAAATTTGAGTTGAAGAGGTTTGGCTGGGGATATGGAGGGATAAAGGCCCGAAAGCAGGAAGAGCTGAGAGTGGAGGATGGACCTCCTAATGATTGCCTGAGATATTCCAATCAAGAATTAGAATGTGCTAAGGGCAGAGCATGTCCATCTATGACTAGGCTAAAATAAATATATTTGGAGAATAATACATTTCAGTATTCTTCAAAAAATATTTTTATTTCAGAGAAGAAGGGAGAGGGAGAGAGATAGTAACACCAGTGATGAGAGAGAATCATTGATGGGTTGTCTCCTGCATGCCACCTACTGGGGATTGGAGCCCTCCCACTCCCAGCACCCCCAACCCAGGAATATGCTCTGATCCAGAATAGAACTGGGATCTCCTGCTTTATAGGTTTAAGCTCAACCACTGAGATCTGACATGTTTTTATGTCAGTCAGGACTTCTATGAATTGTAATGATAAATTCTGGTGTTTGTTCAACCCATCCCTCCATCCCCCCACCCCCATCATTCACCACAATGGAAAGGAGAGAAACTGAGGGAAATATCTGAGTTAAAAAAAATTGCAGTTTTCTTTTATTTATTTTACATATGATATATTCACTTTGAAATCCTATATTTAAAAATTAGAAACCAATATTAATTAATCATTGTGTTTACTTCCTATTTTAATATAGTTTGAAAAATACTACACAGGTGTTATGAGATTGACATGGAAACTACTGCTGCTATTCAAACAGCTTCTGACACGTGGAAGCTACATGAAAATTTCAAAGGTCATAGCTTTGGGAGCTGCTGTTTTGGATAAAATAATCTTCAATAATTTAATAGAAATACATAAAGTCATTGCAGTTTTTAGCCTCCATAAATATCTTGATTTGCATTTAATAATTACTTCACCAAAATCCTCTAAGTCTGTGGGAGAGATTTTCTTTACAGGGGGCTAATCACGGATTTCCTTCCAATTCATTTTGAATACTATGTGGAAAAACAATAGGGAGCCCAGTATTTTGTAATAATTGGAGTTTGGAGGGAAAAATTAGTAGTAGGTCTTCAAAACTCTCTTTGTAGGAGGGAGGCGTTCACTGGACTGTTAAAGTTTTTCATCCAGATACTAGAACGTAAAATACAGTTGCCGAGGAGTTTTTATTCAGGGACAGTATCTTACGGTATTTGGGAGATTTAGGTGCACTCAAAAGCCCTACCTGGTCATGATTCTCCTTCCTTCCTTCCCTCCTTCCCTCCTTCCCTCCTTCCCTCCTTCCTTCCTTCCTTCCTCCCTCCCTCCCTCCCTCCCTCCCTCCTCCCTCCCTTCTCTCTCTCTCTCTCTCTCTCTCTCTCTCTCTCTCTCTCTCTCTCTCTCTCTCTCTCTTAAAAGAATTCTACCCTCTAATATGAGAGACGGCTTTGCCTTAGGTCCTAGCTCAGCCGAGAGGTTGACAGGACAAAAAGTCCAGGGGATCCTTTGGTCTTGGTGATGCGTAAAGTTTTCTCCAGATCTGACCTGGAGAACGCAGAGCCAAGGCAACTAAAAGAGGCACAGCACGCGCCGCGTTCAACAAATCCAGGAGCGGAGAGAATGGTCAGTCTGGGTGGCGAAGCCCAGAACCCCTCCTGGCGGGGAGAGGGGAGAAAGCTGCTGAGGGTGCTTAGGCGGAGAGCAGCGCGTTCTCTGCCTCCAGCCAGCGGCGCATCCGGAGTTAACCGCAGCTCACACGCAGAGAGAGAGGAAGGTAGGATAGGAGGAGATGGAAGAGGGGAAAAAAAAAAAAAAAGAGCCGGGGGAGGGAGGGGTGAGCCAACCGGAGAGAGCGGAGCGCAGCGCGGGGGGAGTGAGATGCGGGGAGCGCGCCCGGCGCCGGGAGCTGACTGGCCGCTCCAGACGGCGACGCGAGCGGCGGCTCCGAAACCTGCGAGTTGGCCGAGCCCCGCCGCCTCTCCAGCCGGAGCCGCGGGCACAGAGCGGGCTCGGAGCAAGGTGATGTGCGGGGAACGGCATTCATCCGCGGCTCGGCTGCCGCGGCCGGGGCCCCCTCCCTCGCACCCACCTCTCCTCCCCCGGGTCTGCGGGTCTGCGCGCGTGAGTGCCGGGTTTGGGGGGAACGCCCGTCCCTGCCGACCCCCTCCTACCCGTCCTTGCGGCTGCACGCTCTCCAGGGTCCCCGGCTCTCCGTGCCCCCGGGCTGACCCTGTCCCCCGCCCCCTCACCCCCGGTCGTGTCTCCTTTCCCAGATGCTCAAGGTGCCGGCGGTGCTGTGTGTGTGTGCAGCCGCTTGGTGCAGCCAGGCGCCCGCAGCTGCCGCGGCCGTGGCTGCGGCCGGGGGGCGGTCGGACGGCGGTAATTTCCTGGATGACAAACAATGGCTCACCACCATCTCCCAGTACGACAAGGAAGCCGGACAGTGGAACAAATTCCGAGACGTAAGTGCGGGGCACCCCCCAGCCCCCGGGGGCACGGCGGCTCGGGGCGAGGGCCGCGGCGGCGGCGGCGGCGGGTGGGCGCGGGGCTCGGGGTGCCCAGCGGCGGGGTCTCCGGAGCCGCCGCGGTGTCCGGCGGCCGGGCAGCGGGCCGTTCCGCTGCCCCCTCCCGCCTGGTGCAGCGGGAAGGGCTCGCTGGCCCGTGCGGCCCGGGAGTTCAGGTCTCCCCCGGTCCCCACCGCCCCGGACCCCCTTCCCCTCCGGCCTCCGAAGGTTTGCAAAGTGCGGGCTCGCCCTGCTCAACTTTTCAGCGGCGTTTCTGGCGCTAGGAAGCGCCGCGGATGTGCTTTTGCGAGGCATCGCTGCGAAAGTAACGGGGATCGATCTCGTTCCTAATGGTCCATTAAGGAATTGGAGGGAGGAGGGAGGAAGATGTAAGATTTATAAATGCCCGCTCTTCGCGGGGCGGGCGCGCGCGCGGGGCGGGTGGTGGGGTTTGGGGGGGGTTGCTGGGCGGCACCGGTCGGCAGAAGTTGAACTGCTCCTGATGCCATAAAATCGCTGATCAGGTGGGTGCTCCGGCATTCACTTTAAAACAGAACGTGTTTCCAGTGCGTTCCATGGCCTGTTATCCCAAAATGAACCCCGTACCATCTGCGGGGTGGGGAGGGGGAGGCGGCGCGGTCCGCAGCGAAGTCCTCAGGTGGTCGCGCCAAAAGGGTTAATCTGCAGCCCGCCCAGCCCCGGGGAGTTCCCTGCGGGTTCTGGGGGTCCAGCCAGGTTTCAGGAGTGGACGCCTGTTGGCCTGGCAGCCAGGGACCCTGAGAGTCAGAGCATTTGTTTCCCCACCAGATCTGAATGAATGAAGCAGCAGGTCCGCGTCCTGAGCGCGGGTTCATCTCCAAGCATCCAACTCCATGGTCCCGGGAGGAGGCCGATTGCCGCCCCCGGCCCACCCTTCAGACCCCAGAGGCCGGAAAGGGGGCGAGAGGGAGTCACAGACGCGCTGCCAACCCTGCCTGTGGCAGGGGAGAGAGTTGCCCGCGGAGTCCATCCTCAGTACCCTAGGTGCAGGCGACTTAACTTCTCTCATCAGTTCCCACGCTGTCACCACCTGGGAAAAATCAATGGCAGCTGAGACTAGTTTTCATCTTGGCTCCTTACCCCTTCTCCTAACACCCCTCACGTGAAATAGCTGAGGAGCCAAATCTAACATGTAGCTGATTCTGGCACATGGATTCCTGAAACGCTATTCTTTTTTTTTTTTTTTTTTACTTTAAAATTAGATGTAGCTCATTAATACTAGACTAGGCATGGGGATGGGGATGAAAAAAAGATAATGATGATAGTACTTAATGGAGGGCTTTGCTGATATGCTTTGTGAGCAAGGCTTAAACATTTTTCTAGATGAGTGCTCTTATAAAAGCATCCCCCACACGTTTGTTTTAGTTCTGTTTATGCTAATATTGAATACAAAAAATAAATAAAAGTAATAAAAACAAAGTCAAACAAACAAATGAGATTATTTCTAAACCTGGGAAAGAATTTCCCTTTATCATGCCTTCCCTTGGAAAAATACTGACATTGTGTCAGTGTTTGACTAGTGCTTCACATATGGCATTTCATTTCTTAATGGCTGCATTAAAATATTTTAAAAATGAATTTTAGTCTTTCATCTCTAAAATATATTTTAAATCTGAAATAGCTTAGTACTCTGACTTTATTCAAATTACTTTATTGAATTATTATGAGCAACCGGTCTGTACTTGGGAAGTTTGTAAATGTGTTTGATTTAAACTTTTGAGGCAAGCTGAGTTGCCTGAATGAATTAAATGTTCTAGGAGTCATTCAGCCAACTTATATACGTGATGACAGAATAGACTATTTATGGTATCGTATTTTCAGTTATTTTTATGTGACCTTTGGGGGAAATTCATCACAATTACATATTACATTTAAGTGAGGGATTTACTGGAGTATTTTTGGCAAATATCTGTTTTGATGCACATGCAAGAAGTGAAAATATAATGATGGTTTACTTTAGTAAGGTAATTACGTTTGTGTAAGGTTGACTTCCAGGGGGCATGGAGAAGATAAGTGCTATCTTTTCCCCCCATTAACTACCTGTTGCTCATCATTCACATGCTAAAATGCATGCTGACAGTGTGACCTCAAATCATCAGAGTACATAGTATGCAATCCTTATTTAGACCTCCACCCACTCATAATTTACCTATTTTCTTTCCCCTTTTTGGGAATTACTAGCTTAATAATATTTTTGTGTCTTTCAAGTTGTTGTTCATTTTTTTTTTTTTTTGGTTCAGTTTCAGCTGGAGGTTCATGGTTATGAAGCAGTGCTTGAAATCTGTACTGCATAAATATACCTTTAACTGTTCTGCATCAGCATTGACATCTTAAGTAATGGATTTGAATATTCACTTTATACGAAGGCACAGAAAGAAGGAACTCTGAACTTTTAGAAACAATTTGCTGACATACTTCTATTTCGTGCTTTCGTCCCATAAAAATATAATTAATTTCACTTAGGGAAAAAAAACTTTGGATACTTCAGCATATTTAATACTAGAATTAACTCTTACCTTTTGTTATGTACATTATCGTCCAAGTAACTTCTTGATGAAAGTTTGAAGTATATCCTCTTTTGAATTATATATGAAAAATGTTTTGAATAATATTTGATAGTATAATTTATCATCATATTTAACTGAGTGATTTTTGAGATTAATGTGATTTATACATGTGATGTAAATATATAATATATCAGATATAATAAGGCTTTAGGGATAAACAGCATCGGTAGAAAGTGTTATGGGAGAGTAGATGAATGAAGGCCAGAAGCACTGTCATTGATGACTCATTTTCTCAACTTCTTCCATGTGAAACAGAGAAATTATAAAACCAAATGCCAGCCTATGAAGAATATCTATTAATATAGAAGAAAGTTCCAAATAATTTTGACCACTTTATACTAACATTGCTCTTTGGAAAAAGTTTTGTTGCCCTTTAAAGTGTATAAAATGTGATTATATAGACATAGAACTTTTATCCCTTTGAAATTATTATTATATTTTGTTATTTGCATAAAATGCATGTAATATCTTAATTTCTATGTTAGGAAAAATAAAAGTTTAACCTGAAGATATAGAGAAGTCAACACATTTAAAAATAAGTATAATAACTAGAACCAGAATGTTATATTTGGAGTATAATTATTTGACTTTAGATAAAGCAAAGTTACAGAAAACCAGAGGCTCATTTAAAAGTTGTTTTAAGGCATGGTTACTATTTGTGTTGCAAAACCCACCATCAACTTCAGTTTACATTTA
>PVJC01035637.1:7835-18247 GCA_004026665.1 Murina feae
TCTCTCTCTCTCTCTCTCTCTCTCTCTCTCTCTCTCTCTCTCTCTCTCTCTCTCTCTCTCTCTCTCTCGACCTTGTTTTATATATTAATCGCCCATGCAGAAGGGGAGAACAAGAAGCCAGGAGTGGAAAGAAAGAAGCCTTCATTGTACCAAAGAGCAGTCAGCTAATGAGACAATTCCATGGGAGTAGGCTGGATGCAACTTCCTGATGTTTGCATTCAGAGAGCTTCAAAGAACCATTGGTAGTTTTAAGTATAAACGATGATAGGTAAGAGGAGATTAAAGACTTGAGATAGACTAGGAGTTCACTCATTCTTTGGAACTAGAATCTTCTTCAGATTTAGAATTATATATTAAACCAGTATTGTCAACATAATTTAAAAATCATTGCATCCTCCATGTCCCCCAAAATAATAATTCTAATTTAGTTACTAATGTCAAGAGAGAAATGATGTTTTTAATTTTAAAAACTATAAAACTTCTACTTCATGCCATTACAAAATAACTGATCCTTGACTTACTTTCTTATGAAGAATAAATAAGTTTGGACAAAATATATGTGGCAACTATTTTCAGGCAATAAATAGGCAGTGCAGTACTATAATCCTTAAGAGAAAGAAAGTGCTCAAGGTTAACTCCATAACCAACCCAGCTTCTCCCCTGTGAATTCTGACTTGCCTCACAGTGGAAGGTGAAGCCTAAGCTGAACAGCTGTCTTAACAAGCCAGAAATTGGAGTTCTGAGCTGCTAAAGAGACTGGAATTTGTGGCACTGAATTTTTTAAAAAAGTTTTGAAAAAGGGTAGCATCAAAGTTTGCATTATCCCAGGCTAAAACTGGGCTACACATAGGTAGAACATGACTCTGCTGTGCTTATCAGGAATTGTATGTTAATGGGTTGATTGCTAAATAGAGATGCCAGGGCTCATGCAGTGCTGTAAGATATTATTGGTATTCTAGCCTAGACACAGACAAGAAATTCCGTTGAGCACTTTAGGCATTCAATTGAGAAGCTCACACCTCACAAGTAAGGCTATGTCCTAGAGTAAGGGACAGGAAGTGAAATATCCATTCTAACAGAATAAAACAGCCCAACAGGATCTAAATCTTCAGTAACTAAAGAGATTTTTTTTTCAGAAAAAAATTCAATGATCTTCAAAAGATGACACAGTCTAGACAATTTATCACTTATAATATATAGCATAAAAATATCCTAGGCATGCATAGGGGCAGGAAAGTGTGCCCCATAGTCACAAAAGCAGAAAAGTAGCAGTCAATAGAAACAAACCTGAGAGTATAAAACTGGTGGAATTAGTGACAAGAAATTTACAGCAGCTATTATAAATATGTTTTTTAAAACATAAAGGAAAAGACTGTCATAATGAAAGACTATATGAGAAATCTCAGTAGATAGTTATAAAATGAACCCCATATAAGTATTTTATAACTGAAAAGTATAATACCCGATATAAAAATATCATTGGATGAGATTTACAGCAAAAATGGAGGCTGCAGAAGAAAGGATTCTGGAAACCAGGTCAATAGAAATTCTCCATTTGAGAGAAAGAGAAAGAAGATTAAAATAATTCAACAATATCAAATAGTCTAACATAATTGGGATTGAAGAGAACAGAAAGAAAATGAGGCAGAAAAAATATCTAAAGAAAAAAATGACTGAATTTCCCTAAATTTGTTGAAAAACAATCTTTCTAATTTACGGATCTCAGTGAAGTCCAAAAAAGTATAGATTTACAAATACCTATAACTGTGCACATCATAATCAAATTCCTGGCTTCTCATCAGAAAAAAATGAATACCATAATTCAATGCAATGACATTTTTGATGAAAGAAATAGCAAAACAAAAGAGATTTTAATATCTAAGGAAAGCATACTTCAAAAGAGGGTAAAATCTAGATATTTTAAGATAAGAAAAGGCTGGGTGAATTTGTTGCTATCAGATCTGCTCTGAAAGAAATATTAAAGAAAGTTCTTTAAAATGGAGTGAAATGACATCAGACAAATACTCAGGTTTACAAGGATTTACCCAAAAAGTGATAAATAAGTAGGTAAATATAAAAGCCCATATTGTTTTATACTGTATATCTATATATGTATAGAAGCCTAATCGACTGTTCGACCATTAACTATGATGTGCACTGACCACCAGGGGGCTGATGCTCAACACACAGGCATGGAAACATGGAACAGACTAATGGATCTCAGAGGAAAAGGGGGAGGGGGAAGGGTGGGAATAGATTAATCAAAGATCTTACATGCATACTAGAGCTCCAATGCAGGGATTCATGCACCAGTGGGGTCCCTCAGCCTGGCCTACGGGGATTGGGCTGAAACTGGCAGTCTGACATCCCCCAAGGGGTCCCGGATTGTGAGAGGGTGCAGGCCAGGCTGAGAGACCCCATGCATGAGGCCTCTAATTTCTTAAAAAACAACTGACTCATTAAGGCAAAAATAAAATATTGTGACTTTTATTATATTTATGTAAATATAAAATACATGATGATAATGATGGGAAAGAAGGAATTTTGTTATTGAAGGCTCTTACACTTTACATTAAGAGTTAACAATATTATTTTAAGCATTTTTAATAAGTTAAATATGCATATTATATTCCTAAATCAATGGTCTTATCCAGGAATGGTTTTGCCTCCCAGGGGACACTGGACAATGTATGGAGACATGCTGGTTGTCAAAACTGGTGGGAGATGCTACAGATACTACTGGCACATAGGTAAGTAAAGGCCAAAGATGTTACTTATCATTCTACAGTGCATAGGACAGATCCCACAACAGATATTTAACCCAAAATGTTGATAGTGTTGGGGTTTAGAAGTCCTGCTATAAAACAAGCACTAAAAATGTGAACTGTGAACAGATTGATGGTTTTCTTTGCTGTACGGAAGCTTTTTATGTAGTCCCATTTGTTTATTTTCTCTTTAGTTTCCATTGCCCTAGGAGCTGAATCAGTGAAGAAAATTGCTTCGGCATATGTCTGAGATTTTGCTACCTCTGGATTCCTCTAATATTTTTATGGTTTCCCATATTATGTTTAAGTCCTTTATCCATTTTCAGTTTATTCTTATGTATGGTGTAAGTTGGTGGTCCAGTTTCATTTTTTTTTGCATGTATCTGTCCAATTTTCCCAACACCATTTATTGAAGAGACTGTCTTGACTCCATTGTATGTTCTTGCCTCCTTTGTCAAATATTAATTGAGCATAGTGGTTTGGGCACAAGAAAACTCACTGCATGGGAGAACATATTTGCCAATGTTATCATTGATAAGGATTTAATCTCCAACATTTATAGGGAACTCATCCAACTTAACAAAAGAATGATAAACAACCCAATCAAAAAATGGGCAAAGGACCTAAATAGACACTTTTCAAAAGAGGACATAAGGAAGGACAAGAGACATAAGAAAACATGCTCAAAGTCACTAATTATCTGAGAGATGCAAATCAAAATGACAATGCGGTATCATCTCACACCTGTGAGAATTAGCTATCATTAGCAAATCAACAAATAACAAGTACTGGCGAGGATGTGGAGAAAAGGGAACACTTGTGCACTGCTGATGGGAATGCAGACTGGTGCAGACACTGTGGAGAACAGCATGGAGTTTCCTCAAAAAACTAAAAATGGAACTCCCATTTAACCCAGTGATTCCACTTCTAGGACTATATCCCAATAAAGTACAAACACCAATCAGAAAGGATATATGCACCCCTATGTTCATAGCAGCACAATTTACCATAGCTAAGATTCAAAAACAGCCTAAGTGCCCATCAACAGATGAGTGGATTAAAAAACTGTGGTGCATCTACACAATGGAATACTATGGTGCTATAAAAAAGAAGGAATTCTTACCATTTTCAACAGCATGGATGGAACTGGAGAGCTTTATGTTAAGTGAAATAAGCTAGTCAAAGATAAATATCACATGACCTCACTCATTTGTGGAATATAATGGACAGCATAAACTGATGAATAAAACAGATCCAGAGACAGAGCGGCATCGATCAGACTATCAAACCTCAGAGGGAAGGTAGGGGAGGGTGGGGGTAAGGGGGAGAGATCAACCAAAGGACTTGAATACATGCAGATAAGCCAACCAAAGGACACAGACACTGGGGGGTGAAGACAAAAGGGGTGGTGGGGGGCAATGGAGGGATAAGGACACATATGTAGTATCTTAATCAATAAAGAAAAAAAAGAAAAAATTGTGAAGCGGTATTATACAGTAATTAAAGTGGAATAATACAACTTTTTAATCCAAAATAAGAAGAGACGAATAGAAGAAGAAAAAGCAAATCAGACAACTAGTAAACAAATAACAAGACATTAGGCTTAGACCAAATTTTATCATTACATTCAATGTAAATTAATTCAACACTCCAAATAGAAGGCACAGAATTATAGACCAAATAAAAATGCAAGGGCTAGAAAACTTTAAGCGCTAGAAAAAAAACAACAGTTGATGTACAAAGATTGGCTGGTATATTTTTTTTAATGGGAAAATATATGTTATGCAAACATTAAGCATAAGAAATCTGGTGTAGCTATATTAATATCTGATTAAGTAAACTTCAAAACATGGATCATTAAAAGAAATAAAAAGGATTATTCCAAAATGATAAGCCATTTCATCAGAACATATAGTCTTAAATAACAGAGCTTTAAAATGAATGATGTTTGCCTAGCCAGAGTGGCTCTGTGAGTGAGCATCGACCCATGAACCAGGAGCTCATGGGCTAATTCTCAATCAGGGCACATGCCCAGGTTGTGGGCTCGATCCCCAATGTGGGGTGTGTAGGAGGCAGTTAATCAATTATTTTCTCTCATCATTGATGTTTCTAACTCTCTCTCTTCCTTTCCCTTCCTCTCTGATGTTAGATTTGAGACAAAACAAGAAAGAGAAATTCACAATCACAGCTGGAGAATTTAGACTCCTTTCTCAGGAATTAAGTAGACAAAAATACCCCCCACAAAACAATAGGGATACAGGAGATATCCCTATAGAAGACTTATGCTCCCAAATTAAATAATACACATTTGTGGTTTTTGTTTGTTTTTTAAAGTTCATTTTTATTGATTTTTTGTTAATAAAAATAACTAAATAAAATAGAACAAGTATAACAATACACCATAATGAAAGTTACGCGAATGTGGTCTCTCAAGTAATTTCTATTCTTTTCAGCCCAAGTCTACTACTGAATCTGTGTAAACATCCTTACTTGCAGTAAATGCTTGGTATCACAAGTTTCAGGGGCTGGCTTGCTGAAGTCTTTGTATGGGTTCAATGCTTTCTGGTGCAAATGGTGCCATTGTGGCTGTAATTTTGGCAGTTCCAGGTGCAACAGACAAACTAGCACGAATTTGTTTTTCCTTCTTCGCAATTTCATGAACAGAAGATTCATTCTTACCACAGTCTTAGCAAGCCCAGCATATATATATTTTTTTTCCTTACTGATAAATGTCATCTTTCTACATAAAAGAAGTACTTTATAGCTTATTTTTGACATATCCAAATTGCCAGCATCACTTATCTTGTGCTTTGGAGTCATCTTAACTAATAAAAGCGTAATATTAAAATTAACCATTTCTTCAGGACGCCTAAGCCACGCCCACCAGCCAATCAGAGTGACTGTATGCAAATTAGCCTAGCCAAGATGGCGGAGGCTGCAGCCCGAGTGTGCGGCTTCTCTGGGGCTGCAGCCTCCACCATCTTGGGAGCCTCCGTCCTGGGGAGGCATCCCGCACCTTGAGCCGGCCGATGCCTTCACAGGCAGAAGCCTCTGGGGGCGGGACCAGCCAGCCGGCCCTGGGAGGCCATTGGGTGGCCAGGGGCACAGGCAGGGAGGCCTGAAACCTCCCTGCATTTGCCACGGCCACCCAATTGCTTCCCAGGCAGATGGCCTGAAGGGTCAGTGGGAGCTGTGGCCAGGCTGAAAACTGCCCTCAGCCCCTCACCCAGGCTTGCCACACCCCCTGGGGTGAGGGTCCCCACTGGGGAGCTTAGACATTGGCCCCTCACCCAGGCTGGCCAGGCACACCAGCAGGTGGACATCCCCAGAGGGGTCCCAGACTGCGAGAGGGCACAGGCCGGGCTGAGGTACCCCTCCCCCCAGTGCACAAATTTTTGTGCACTGGGCCCCTAGTTATTAAATAACATAAGGGTTATTTGAACAAAATTAGTGCAATAATAAGACAGTCAAATCTGATGCCTAATACAGCTACTAAGTGACTAACAGGTGGTGTCTTATATAGTGTGGATATCCTGGACTAAGAGATTACAGCTGTGTGGGATGGATGGGACAGTGCAAGTTTTCATCAAACTACTCAGAATAACACACAATTTAAAACCTATGAGGTCAGACCATATGACTCGGCAATCCCTCTCCTGGGTCTATACCTAAAAAACTCAAAATCATATATTTGCAGACATATGCATCCATATGTTCATTGCAGCATTATTCATGGTGGCCAATATATGGAAACAACCAAAGTGTTCTGCGATAAAGGACTGGATAAACATGTGGTACATATACACAATGGAATACTACACAGCCATAAGAAAGGATGAAATACTGCCATTTGCAACAACATGGATGGACCCTGAGACCATTATTCTAAGTGAAATAAATCAGTCAGAAAAAGCTAATAACCACATGATGTCACTCATATGTGGGATATAAAACTGAAACTCATGAACACAAACAGCAGTGTAGTGGTTACCAGAGGGAACGGGATGGGGAAAGAAGGGTTTCCTAATATATGGTGACAGGAGAAAATCTGACTCTGGGTGGTGGGCACACAGTGCAATATACAGATTTGTAACATAGAAACCCACACCTGAAATCTATATGATCATGTCATCCAATGTCACCCCAATACATTTAAATAAATAAATAAAATGCCTGACCCCCACAAAAAATAACAAAATGCATCTTTATAGTTTAAAAAATAAAACTAGTTTATTTCTGGAATTTTCCATTTAATATCTTTGGACCATGTTTGACCATCAGTAACTGAAACTGTGAAAGTAAAATTGTAGGTAAGGGAGGTTAGTGGACTAATGTAGATGAGAAAAAGCATTTGACGATAAATAAAACAGCATAAATGAATCTCAAAAACATTATGTTGAGTGAAAAAAAGAATACATACTTTATGTTGAGAACATACAAAACTAATCAATGATGATAAAATGAGAACAGTGATTGTCTACTGAAATGTGGAAAGTGATTGGAAGGGGGCATGAGAGAATTTTTTTAAGTGATGAAAATATTTTATATTTTAATTGAATCATTGATTGCATGGGTGTGTACATTTTTCAAAACTAAGCAGACTTACCCTTAATATTTGTGCATTTCACTGTATGTAAATTTTACCCCATTTTAAAAATCTCTAAGGAAAATTTATTTTGGGGACAGATAACAATCAATCCTGCAAGCCAGGTTAATGAGTTAGGACTTTATCCTACATGCAGCAGGACTTCAAAAGAGATTTTGAACTAGGGACTGAATATATTTATTTTTTAGGGAACACATTTCTGACAAAAGTGTAAAAGAAAGATTGGAAAGGGGAGAAACTGAAGGCTATTATAAGTCTTGGCCCTAAAGTGATGAGGCATGAAACTAGGGCAGTAGAAGTGGGTGTGAAAGAGTTAACAGATGAGAGAAACACCAGAGAGTCAATATCAATGGAAATGTGTGGTGTGGTTGGAGAGAGATAAGGTGTTCAGGGTGGTTGTCATTTGCCAAGATAAAGACCATAGATAGGTGTATTTTTATTGGGGAAAGAAAATTAAGTTTTAAGGGAGCAGGAAATAAGTTCAGTTATAGATGAGGTCCAGCTGCCTGCCAGACATGTGGACTTTTCCAATCAGCACTTGGAGGTATAGATATAGAACACAGGAGAGTGACCAGGACTGGGATCTGGGCTAGAGATAAAGATTAGGTAGCTTAAGAAAATGAGCAGAGTGGGAGGGCTAAAGGCAGTGCTACACCAGGAATCCCAAACCTGATAGCTAGCACCAAATTTGAGAATTTAGAGAAAATGTGTAAAGCTTCTAGACATTAAAAATATGACCTGCTCAGATTCACAAAACCCTAAATGCCTTCATGTCTTAATCATATAGACTTTCATCATTTTCCCCACTCTCTACCACTGATAACACATAAGAGGGACAAAGGAGGGTAGGTTTGATGATAACTAACAGAGGCCAATTCTCAACATCCTGCCGGGAACCAGCTTAGGTTTGAAGAAATATAGAGTTCACAATATAGGGCAGTGCAAGTGGCACATTTAACAAGCTTTGGGAGCTAAATGGCAGATAGTATTCTATGACTCTCCAATTTAATTACATATTATTAGTCATTTGACTATCAGGTGAAAACCCAACTAAGAACCCTCCTGCTTCTTGTTCTGCTGGTAGCTATGGCAGCAAGTGGTGGTGATGAGTCCTTAAAGTGGCGTTCATGGTGGCAATGGTCAAATGTGTCTCTGAGTCTCACAGCTGTGGATTGAAGGAACAGCCAATGTACAGAAGAGCTAACTTTAAAGGATCACTTTATAAAGTATATGATTGTCTAACCAGTGTGTTGTACAGCTGAAACTAACACAAAATAATATTGGATATAAACTGCAATCCTATCTAATAAAGAGGGAATATGCAAATTGCCTGTCACACCATAACAAGATGGCTCTGCCCATAGCAGAGGTGGGGATCCTGCAACACAAGATGGCTGCACCCACAGTGGAGGCCAAGTTCCTGTAAGGAGCCTTAATGAGCAATCAGCAGGGACCTGAGGCTGCCTGGTGGGGCTTGACAGGGGAACCTCAGGCCGTGCCCCGCACCCTGGTGCTGGGCTGGGGGATCTCAGGCTGTGCCCTCCACCCAGCAGGGTTTGATGGGGACCTCAGGCCACATCCCCTGCCTAGCAAAGCTTGACAGGGGACCTCAGGCCATGTCCTCTGTCCCAGTGCCAGGCTGGGGGACCTCAGGCTGTGCCCCCCATGTGGCAGGGCTTGACAGGGGACCTCAGGCTGTGCCCCCTGCCCTGGCACCAGGCCAGGGGACCTGAGGCCATGCTCCCCACCCAGCAGGGCTTGATGGGGGACTTCAGGGTGCATGCCTCACATGGTGGGGCTTGACAGAGGACCTCAGGCCATGACCCATGCCCTGACTTCAGGCTGGAGGACCTGAGGCCATGACCCCTGCCCCAGCACCTGGCTGGGGGATCTGAGGCTGCACCCCCTACCATGTGGGGCTTGACAGGGGACCTCAGGCTGTGGTCTCAGCTCCGGGCCAGGCGACCTGAGGCCATGCCCCCCACCTGGTGGGGCTTGACAGGGTTGGGGCTGGGTCGGGGTCTCTCACGATTTTGAGGCACACAGGGGTGGGTGGGGACTTGACTCTGGGTCCCAGGGTGCACCCCAGACTCTGACAGGAGGAAGATTTTCATATACATTTTACTAATTTTCTTTCATCTCTGAATGTTCTATTATAGGGCAAATAGCAATATTAAAATATTTCCTCTAATTAATTCCCTTTTAATTGTGCATGAATTTCATGTACCAGGTCACTAGTTAAAAAATAAAAGAAAAAAAGATAAAACTAGGGAAAAGGATCCAATGGAGCTTAGAGAGAAGAGATGGGAAAAAAATAAGAAAAGAAAAGCAGCCTAAGCATTTTCTCATTTTACTTTTTTTTTAAATTATTGCTTAAAATATTACAAAGTGTAGAACATATGTCTCTTTTTTTTCCCTTGACCTTCCCCCGGCCTTCCCTACCCTCCAGTATTTTGTGTCCATTGGTTATGCTTATATGGATGCATAAAAGTCCTTTGGTTGATCTCTTTCCCCTCCCCCCAACCCTCCTCTACCTTTCTGCTATAGTTTGACAGTCTATTTGATGATGCTCTGCTTCTGTATCTATTTTTGTTTATCAGTTTATAATGGTCTTTATTATCCATAAATGAGTGATGTCATGTGGTATTTTTCTTTCATTGATTGGATTATACACCTAAAAATGGGGAAGATAGAAAATTGTATGTGATGTGTCTTTTACAACAATAAAAATAGCAGATTGGGAACACTGAAAATAAAAAGAAATTGCAAAAGTAAAGATAAAAATTATGAACAACAAATACATATCTATCAACAAGTGAACCTAAAAATCAAGTGAATAAAAACTCTGATGAACAGAATAAACTGGTGAATAGAATAGAATCAGGGGCATAGAAAGGGAGTGGACTTACAATTCTCAGGGGTAAAGGGGTTTTGGGGGTGCAGGAAGAGACTGGACAAAAATCGTACACCTATGGATGAGGACAGTGGTGGGGGCAAGGACAGAAGGTGGGGTGGGAACTGGGAGGAGGGGAGCTATGGGG
>PVJC01035638.1:0-18106 GCA_004026665.1 Murina feae
ACTCTGATCTTTATTATTTTCTTCCTTCTACTTACTCTGAGCTATTTGTTGTTCTTTTTCCAGTTCTTTTAGGTGTAGAATTAGATTATCTATTTGAGATTTTTTCTTCTTTTTGAGGTAAGCCTGTAATGCTATGAAATGCCTTTCGGGACTGCTTTGCTGTGTCCCATAGATATGAGATTGTGGTGTCTTCATTTTCATTTGTTTCCAAGTAATTTTTTATTTCTTCCTTGATCTTATTGGTAACCCATTCATTGTTTAATAACATGCTATTTAGCCTCCATGTGTTTGAATGTTTCTGAGGCTTTTCTTTTATTGTAGTTGATTTCTAGATTAATGCCATTGTGATCTAAGAATATTTTTGATATGATTTCAATCTTCTTGAATCTGTTAAGACTTTTTTGTGTCCTAACATGTGGTCTTACTTTGAGAAAATTCCATCTGCACTTGAGAAGAATGTATATTGTGCTCCTTTGGGATGAATGTTCTGCAAATATTAATTAAATCATTTGATCTGATGTGTCCTTTAAGGGCGCTATTTGTTAGTTGATTTTTGTCTGAAAGATCTATCCAGTGATGACAGTGGGGTGTTAAAATCTCCTACCATGACTGAATTGCTATTGTTCTCTCCTTTATTCTTTTTAAAAAATATATTTTATTGATTTTTTTACAAAGAGGAAGGGAGAGGGATAGAGAGTTAGAAACATCGATGAAAGAGAAACATTGATCAGCTGCCTCCTGCACACCCCCCACTGGGGATGTGCCCACAGCCAAGGTACCCTTGACGGGACTCGAACCCAGGACCCTTCAGTCCACAGACCGACGCTCTATCCACTGAGCCAAACCAGTCAGGGCTGCTCTCTTCTTTAAAGTCCACCAAGATTTTCTTTATATATTTCTGTTCATATATTTTGGTGCATATATGTTGCAGGGGTTCTATCCTCTTCTTGGATCCTTTAGTGTCATGTAGGGAGTTTATTTATCTCCTGTTATGGCCTTTGTTTTGAAGTCAATTTTGTCAGAAATAAGTATTACTACCCCAACTTACTTTTTGCTTCCATTTACATGTTTACTGATTTTTATATCTAGCAGCTTTACTAAGTTTATTTATTAGTTGTAATAGTTTTTGGTGGACTCTTCAGGGTTTTCCACATATAAAGAACTGCAGGTAGAAACAGTTTTACTTCTTCCTTTTCAATTTCGATGCCTATGTCAAATAAGAGTGGTGTCTTGTTCCTGATCATAGCAGCAAAACTTTCAGTCATTCACTATTGAATATGATGTTTACTGTGGCTTTATCAGACATGGTCTTTATTGTGTTAAGGTATATTCCTTCTACATTCAATTTGTTCAGAGTTTTTGTCATGAAATATTGGTAAATTTTGTCAATGCTTTTTCTTCATCTATTGAGATGATCACATAATTTTGATCTTTCATCTATTAATGTGGTGAACATTTATTGATTTGCATATATAGAATTATTCTTACAACTTGGGGACAAATCCCACTTGAACATGGTATACAATTCTTTTACTGTACTGTTGAATTGAAGAGTTCATCAATTTTATCTTTTCAAAGAATCAGTTACTGATTTGGTTGATATTTTCTATTGTTTTTCTGGTCACCATTTTACTTATTTCTGCTCTGATCATTGTTATTGCCTTTTTAAAAGCTAACTTTGGGCATAGTTTGGTCTTCTTTTCCTAATTCCTTGAGGTGTACAGTTGTGATCTTTCTTTTTTCTTAACATAGATTATTTATCACTATAAACTTTACTCATAGAACTGTTTTTGCTGCATCCCACAAGTTTATATTAATACATGTGTATTAATTTTGTGTTTATTTCAAGATATTTGTTATTTTCCTCTTGATTTCTTCTGTGATCCTGTGGTTGCTCAAAAATGTACTGTTTAGTTTCCACACATTTAAAAAAAATGTTTAAAAATATTTGTATTGATTTCAGAGAGGGAGAGAGAGATAGAAACACCAGCGATGAGAGAAAATCATTGATTGGCCTCCTCCTACACAACCCACACTAAGGATAGAGCCCACAACCTAGGCATGTGCCCTGACCAGAAGTCAAACCACGACCTCCTGCTTTATAGGGCAAGTTCAACCACTGAGCCACACTAGCCAGGCTCCACAAATTTTTTAACATTCTAGTTTTCTACCATTGTGCTCAGAAAAGATACTTGGTTTGATTTCATTTACAAGGTTTATTACATTTACTAAGGTTTGTTTTGTGATTAATATATGATGTATACTGGAGAATGTTTAATGCATGCTTGAGAAGAATGTGTATTCTGCTGCTTTGGGGTGGAATATTCTGTATATGTGTTAGGTCCATTTGGTCTAAGGTATAGTTCAAGTCCAATGTTCTCTTATTGATTTTTCATCTGACTGATCTATTAACTGCTGAAAGTGGAGTATTGAAGTCCTTTGCTATTAGTCTATTTTTGTCTGTTTCTTTTTTCAGATCTGTTAGTATTTGCTTAATATGTTTAGGTGCCCTGATGTTGAGTGCATATATATTTACAATTGTTATAGCCTCTTGATGAATAAACCCCTTTATCCTATATAATAAAAGGCTAATATGCAAATGAACTGAACACAGAACGACTGGTAGTTATAATGTGCACTGACCATCAGGGGGCAGACGCTCAATGCAGGAGCTGTCCCCTGGTGGTCAGTGCACTCCCACAGGGGGAACACCACTTAGCCAGAAGCCCTGAGCTGGACTCATACCTGGTGAGTGCAGCGGCGGTGGTGGGAGCCTCTCCTGCCTCTGTGGCAGCACTAAGGATGTCTGACTGCCAGCTTGGGCCTGCTCCTAAGGTGTCAGTCAGACAGCCTGCGAGGGCTCCTGGACTGTGAGAGGGTGCAGGCTGGGCCGAGGGACTCCCTTCCAGTGCACAAATTTCGTGCCCTGGGCCTCTAGTCATTATATAATGGTCTTTTCTGTCTCTTGTTACAGTGTTTGATTTAAATTATTTGATCTGATATAAGTTTAGCTATCCCTGTTTCCTCTTGTTTTCCATTTATGTAGAATATCTGTTTCCATTCCTTCTATTTGAGCCTATGAGTGAACTTAAGTCTGCAGTTAATCTCCTTAGGCAGCATGTAGTTGCTTTTTGTTTTCTAACCCATTCACCCATTCTCTTTTGACTAGAAAAGTTAATAAATTACACTCAAAGTAATTATTGATAGGTGAGGACTTGCTAAATCTGTCGTATTCATTGTTTATGGCTGTTTTCTAGTTTCTTTTATCCTCTTTTGCTGTCATTATTTGTAGGTTGATACTTTTGTTATTGGTATGCTTTTAAAATATTTATCTGTTTCTTTTGTATATTTACTGTAGAATTTTCATTTGTGGTTCCCGTGAGACTTACCTAAAACATCTTATACATATAACAGTCTATTTTATCCTAATAACAACTTAACTTTAATTGCACATAAAAACTCTACCCTTTATCTATCCCCATTTTTATTTTTGATGTCCTAATTTACCTCTTTCTATATTGTGTGTCCATTAATAAATTGTTGTAGTTATTTTTTAATATATTTTATTGATTTTTTACAGAGAGAAAGGGAGAGGGACAGAGAGTCAGAAACATTGATCAGAGAGAAACATTGATCAGCTGCCTCCTGCACACTCCCTGCTGGGGATGTGCCCAAAACCAAGGTACCATATTTTCCGGCATATAGGACGGCTTTTTAACCCAGGAAAATCTTCTCAAAAGTTGGGGGTCTTCTTATACACTGGGTGTCATCTTATAGGGTGGGTGCTGAAACTTCTGAGCCAGACTGGAAAATTTGAGGTCCCCGCATACAGTGGGGGGAGCTCAAAAATGGCCGCATTTGAATTAAAATTACCATATTGAAATCAAATCTGATTGTTTTTTTAATTTTTATTTGGTGTGCATTGGAAGAAGGGTAGTCTTATACGGCGAGTATATCCCAAACTATATTTTTTTTACTGGAAAAGTTGGGGGTCGTCTTATACGCCAAGTCATCTTATATGCCAGAAAATATGGTACATGCCCTTGACCAGAATAGAACCCGGGACCCTTCAGTCTGCATCCCGACACTCTATCCACTGAGCCAAGTTGGTTAAGGCTGTAGTTATTTTAATATTTTGTCCTTTAAAGCATTACACTAGAGTTAAGTGATTAATATACCACTACATTACAGTATCAGAATATTCTAAATTTGACTAGGTACCTTATCAGAATGTTTTATATTTTCATATGTGTTTTGTTACTAATTAACATTCTTTCATTTCAGCTTAAAGAACTTCTTCCAGCATTTCTTGTAAGGTAGATCTAGTGGTGATGAACTCTCTCAGTTTTTGTCTATTTAGAAAAGTATTAATCTCCATTTCATTCCTGAAAGACAACTTTTCAGGGTAAAGTATTCTTGGCTGGAAGGCCCCCCCCCACCCCCCCCCCCCACACACACACACACACCTTCCCCTACTTTGACTACATAAACTCACTCTTTCTTGGCCTGCAAAGTTTCTGTTGAGAAAGTTGCTAGTAATCATAGGAGTATTTTTTTGTATATGAGAATTTTTTTCTCTTGCTTTTAAAATGTTCTCTTTGCCTTTAACTTTAGACAGTTTTATTTTAATGTGCCTTGGAAAAAAATTTTTTGGATTGAAATGTTGGGCTTATATACTTATCAGCTTCATGAACTTGGATAGCTAAATCTTTTCATATTTGGGAATTTCTAAGTCATGATTTTTTAAATAAGCTTTCTGATTCTTTCTCCATTCTTTTCCTTCTGGGACTCCAATAATACATAGGTGTTTCTTTAATGAAATCACATAAATTTTCTTCTTTTTTCTCCTCTAACTGGATGACTTCAAATGACTTGTCTTCTAGTTCACTAAATATTTCTTATTTTTGGTTGATTCTGTTATTGAAGTTCTCTTTTAAATTTTTCTATTCAGTGATTATAGTCTTTAACAATGTTGGAGTTCTGCTTGTTTATTGTAATGGTTTTTATTTCCTTATTAATATCTGTCTTTTCTTGTAGTTTACTAGATTTATTTATTTTTTTAATTCTTTGTTAAACAGTTTCTAGATCTTCATTTCTTTAGGCTTACTCATTAAATTTTTATTAGTTTCATTTAACAGCATTATTTTTTTCTTGTTTATTTAGGATTCTTATTGTCATTCATTGGTGTTTGAAAGTTTGAGGGTATAGGCATCACTTCCAGTTTTTTCAGGCTGGTTTTACCAGGCAAAGTCCTTTCACAGTAAATCTGTAAAAAGATTCTAGGTAGACCATATGGTGATTTCCATGGGTAGTTTGCTTCTGGATTTCTTGGATGATCTGGTGCTGGCATGAGCTGAAATCCTGAGACATTGGTAGTCAGCCTGAAATTGGGCCCCCTGAGACCCTGAGTCCACAGATGCCCTCTTGGATCTTGGGTTTGTGAGCATTGATTGGTAGCCTGGGGCCACAAAAGGCCCTCAGGCACAAGAAATCCAGCCATTGCTGAGATGTGCTAGAAGCATGGGTGTGTGGGAGCTTGCTGGGATGTTAGTGCTATGGGAATTGGCCAACACTAGCATGGGCCAGAGGCCTGGACCCCCCTGGAATTGACCGTTTCAGCATAAGAAAACTTTTCAATGTTCTATAGCATGATAATAGAACTAAGCAGGGAAAACCCACACAATAATCTTGCATCCAAAGACATTTTCAAGAAAATGTAATGATAACCTACAGAATTAAAACAAAATTGCAAATCATATATACGACAGAAGGATTGTGTTGAGAATATATAAAGAATTCTTACAACTCAACAACAGAAGGACCAAAAAATGTAATGGTGAAAGGACATGAATAGACATTTCTCCAAAGAAGATATATAAATAGCCAACAAGCACATAAAAATAAAATTCATCATTAGTCATTAGGGTCATTAGGGAAATGCAAGTTAAAATCTCAATGAGATACCACCCAACACTGGCTAAAAACAAACTATTTTAGAATTTGACAATACCAAGGGTTGCTGAGGATGCCAGTCCACTGGAACTCTTATACTGGTAGGAATAAAAACCTGTAAAGACTCTGTGGGAACAGTTTTCTGATTTGTTATAAATTTAAACATATATGTAGTATGACCCAGTTATTTCATTTCTAGGTATATACCCAAGAGAAATTCAAATATATATGTACTTACACAAAGACTTTTACTTTAATGTTCATATTACCTTTATTTATACTAGTCACAAATTAGAAACAATCCAAATGTTCATCAAGTGATGGAACGATAAACAGTATTGCGGTACATCCATACAGTAGAACACCATCCAGCAAACAAAAAAATCGACTAGACATGCAACAACACAGATTAATCTCAGAAGCGTTTTGCTGAGTGAAAGAAGCCAGACCCAGAAGATTGCCTATGACTCTTTATATGAGATGCTGGAAAAGGCAAAACTATAGTAACAGAAAACAGATAGTGGTTTGACTGAAAATAGGAGTGGATTGACTGAAAATGGGCATCAGGGAATATTTTGGGGTGATGAAAATGTTCTGTATCATGATTATGATGATGGTTACATGATTGAGTCTATTTGTCTAAACTCATCAAACTGTACATTTAAAATTGCTACATTTTATTGATGTAAGTTATATCCTAATAAAGCTGATTTTAAAAATCATATCCAGAATCCATCCCCTTATTGCTATCCCACACTGCCATCCTGGGCTCCAGTCTGGACAACAGAATTTGCCACCTCAGTGGAGCCCTCTACTGGGAAGAACCCAGAGAGTTCTTCCATAATCCAAAGTAGCCAGATGGATCTTTATCACCATAAATCAAATCTCATAATTTCTTTGTTTAAATCCCCACAGCAGCATCTTGTTTCACTTACAAGAAAACCCTCATTCTTATGTAGCCTTTATGGTTTCTGATGACCTCTGACCTCTGATCTCTACTCCCTTCCCTCTCCTGTTCACTGCTGTTAATAAATAAAATTTAACCAAGTAAATTTGAAGGTTGAATTGGCTCTACTTAATGATTCCTGAATTGGACAGCTAGCAAAGAGATACTCCCAGAGGTTATACAAGATGAAAGGGTGAGACAAGAAGTCCTAAGCAAGAGAAAAATGAAAGTTCATTGGCAAAAAGCAAGAGCTCAGGTGATGAGGGCTTTTCATTGACTGAGCTGCAGTGTTTCTATTGGCTGGGCTTGTTGTTGAGCAAGAGGAAAATCTTCTTTCCTCCTGCTAGGGCAGTAAAGTAGTAGCACTTCCTGTTGGAGTAATTGACTGAGAGCTCCCTTTACAGGCCTTCCTAACTCCAATTTTAGTTGGGGATTCCTTTGTTAATTTTCACATGCCCTCTAGCCACAAGGGCGAAGCTTGCTCTGACTTCAGGGACTTTTGACATGCCATCTTCCAGCCACCATTTTTATCCTCGCTCTGCCCCTCACACCATAACCAGCCCAGCTAGTGCCACTGCTAAAGCCCTTCAGTTGGTGTTTCCCAAACTTCACCTATTTGTGAAGTTTCTTACTAATTTTTGCTGTATCAACATATATTTTATAATATTTTGTTTAAATCTATTCCAAATGTATTTCAAAAAGGGTATGGAGCAGGAGGGGACTGGGTGTGGCTCTAAAAAACAATACAAGGTATCCTTGTAATGGAAATGTTCTATATCTTGACTATCAATATCAATCTCCTGGTTATGATATGGTACTATACAGTTTTGAACATGTTATCAGTGAGAGAAACTACATGAAGGGTGCTCTGGATCTCTGCATTATTTTATACAATTGCAGGTGAATCTAAATAAAATAAAATAAAAATAAAAAGGTTAAATAAAAAAATAGAGTTAAAATGGGTGGCAATAATAATAGTATAAGATTCAGAGGGGTAAGTGAATGGAATTAATGTGTTCTTGGCACTGTCCAGAAATTGATAAAAATACAAATTTAAATTATATTTTAATAAGTTAGGGTTACATATTATAATCTCTATGGTAATTATGAAAACAATAGGAAGCAAAGGTATTGTATAACTAAGAAGTCAATGGAGTAGAAAAATGAAAAAGTGAAATCCAGAATAAAGCAAGAGAGTAGAGAAAAAGAAATTTCGATTAGATGAGACCAATTTATAAAATAATAAATGGTAGATTTAGACCCAAATAAACCACTAATTATATCATTTTAAATAGACTAAACATTCTAATTAAAAGATAAAGATTATCTTTAAATGTCAATAACTAGAGGCCTGGTGCATGAAATTCGTGCATGGGTAGGGTCCCTAAGCCTGGCTGATGATCAGGGCCAATCTGTGGGGCAACTGGCAGAGTAATCGGGGGTTTGCTGGCACTTGCCTTGGCCAGCCTAGCACCACCTGCTCACTGACCCCGCCCCCTGCTGCTGCTGCTGTTGGTTGCCTCCCTCTGCAGGGTGATCAGCAGGGTGATCCAGGGGGGTCTCCACTGGCACTCGCCCTGGCTGGCCTGGGGCCTGCGGGCTAGGAGAAGCTCCTGCACTGAGTGTCTGCCCCCTGGTGGTCAGTGTATATCATAGCAACTGGTTGTTCCGCCATTTGGTCGATTTGCATATTAAGCTTTTATTATTGCTCACAAGATATACTCCTTGACTATAAAGTAAAAGTGCATGAAAGTATATTTTTCATAATGTTCAAAAATAAGCCAATATCAGGCAAAAAACACATATAATAAAAGAGTAATATACAAATTGACCCTAACAGCAGAACTACTGGGAATGACTGGTCACTATGACACACACTGACCACCAGGGGGCAAATGCTCAATGCAGGAGCTGCCCCTGGTGGTCAGTGCACTCCCACAGTGGGAGCTCTGCTCAGCCACAAGCCAGGCTGACAGCAGCCAGTACAGCGGTGGTGGTGGGAGCCTCTCCCGCCTCCTCAGCAGCACTAAGGATGTCCAACTGCAGCTTGGGCCTGCTCCCTGCTGGCAAATGGACATCCCCAAGGGCTCCTGGGCTGCCAGAGGGATGTCTGTCTGCCATCTTAGGCCTGCTTCTCTGGGAAGCGGGCCTAAGCCAGCAGGTGGACATCCTCCGAGGGGTCCCAGACTACAAGATGGCATAGGCTGGGCTGAGGGACCCCCCGAGTGCATAATTTTTGTGCACTGGGCCTCTAGTTAATAAATATAATTATAAATGAATAAAGACATCTCATAAATGATTTAATTTTATTGTTTTAAATTCACAAACACCTTATAATAGAGCCTCAAAAATAAATAAAGTCAAAATTGACAAAAATTAGAAAGGAAAAGAGGTAAGTTTACAATCATAGAAGATTTTGACTTCTTGGTAAATGATGGAACAGTATAAATATATCTGTAAGTACATGAAAGTTTAGAACAATGTGAGTAAAAACACAGTATCTGGAGTGATGTGTTCCAAGACACCCAGTGGATGACTGAAACCACAAATAATACTGAATCCTTTTATACTGTGCTCTTATCTATACATACATATCTATGATAAAGTTCAATTTAACAAATTAGGCATGGTAAAAAATTAATAGCAATCCTATATAATAAAGACCTGATATGCAAATGGTCATCATGCCCTCATACTGTCAAGCCATCACACTGTCACACTATAATGGCTCAGACATTCAACAGTGGGAAGAGAAGAATGGGAACCAGCCAGACACAAATGAACTCACAAGAGAGGAATGGGGACCAGCCAGGCTGCAACCCAGGAGAGGGACAAGCCACCCACCCTGCAGTCCCAAGTGTCTGTGGCTGCGGCCCAGGCGAAGCTGGTCTGGGTCCTGGGTGCCTGCAGCCAGCCAGAGGGAGGGAAGCCTGGGTCCTGGGTGCCTGTGACCAGCTGGGGGAAGGAATCCTGGGTCCCAGTTGCAGGGCGAGGCAGAGGTGGTTAGGGATGACCAGGCCAGCACGGGAGCAATTAGGGATGATCTGGCAGGCAGGCAGAGGGGTTAGGGGTGATCAGGCAGGTGAGCAATTAGGAGCCAGCAATCCCAGATTGCGAGGCAATTGGACATCCCCCGAGGAGTCCCAGGTTGGAGAGGGTGCAGGCTGGGCTGAGGGATCCCCCCTCCCCTGTGCACAAATTTCATGCACCAGGCCTCTAGTAACTAATAATAAAATAGAATGATTGTAGCAATGTACTGTAATGAAAATATTTTGTTGTATTGTACTCACCCTTCCTCTTCTTGTGATGATGTACAGATAATACAATGCTGATGTGATGAGGTACTCAGAATGGTGCATAACTTAAAACCTATAAATTATTTATTTCTAGAATTTTTCATTTAATATTTTCAGGCCACAATTAACTGTGGGTAACTGAAATTACAGAAAGTGAAACTGTGAATAAGGGGAACTACTGTAGTGTTACTTGCAAGAGAAATGAGACATAAGTGATCTTTATTTTGGTGAATCATTTGCCAATGCTTTTTATGGTAATCTTATAACAAGGTAAATTACCATATTTTCCGGCATATAAGACGACTTTTTAACCCAGGAAAATCTCAAAAATCTTCTCAAATAATGAGAAAGCTAGTGAGAGAAGTGACCCAACTATCTCCTCTACTTTCTCCCTCTACCATTTCTACCATTTCAGCAGTTTTGTCCCGATTTTTGAGAAGATTTTCCTGGGTTAAAAAGTTGTCTTATACGCCAGAAAATACGGTATGTAGTATGAGTATAAAGTTAGGACAATTTCAAGGAGTTTGTGGGAACTCTCTAGGGCCAAAGGTTATGTTCTTGGTTCAGTCCCTATTCTATTCAAGTCATATATGACTAATACCAGTGATAATAGAATCAGATTCAAAATTCTTTTAATGGGTTGAAACAATAGTTGTATGGTTTAAAATTGTGAGATGCAAATTTAGCATAAAGGCAAAGTCTTGTGCATTGCATTATTGGTGTCAAAATAGTTTAGCATTTAAAAAAATTTGAGAAATAAATACATATATACAAAACTGCCCAATTCAATGACTTGTCCCTTAAGTTACACCTATGAAAGCAGGTCATGGACTATTTCCAGCACCCTGAGAAGCTCCCTTATGCCTCTTCCCAACAGTGGTAACCAATAGTTTGCCTTATATTACTCTTGGCATTACATATTTTTCAGCATCATATAAATGGAATCATACATGCATACATATGTATATGTATATATACACAGGGTATCCCCCAAAATGTATACAAATGCACACACTTAAAGAGCTGATAGCTCTTATATTTTAAAAATAAAGTGTATTTTTATAAACATCTAATCTAATAAAAGCATAATATTAAAATTGACTGTTTCTTTGGGACACCTAAGCCACACCCACCAGCCAATCAGAGCAACTGTATGAAAATTAGCCCAGCCAAGATGGCGGAGGCTGCAGCCCGGGAGAAGCCACACACTGGGGTCCAGCAGGGCAGATGGAAGACCTCTGCCTTGGGAGTCGGGGGGCGGGAGAAGCGAGCCGGCCAGTGGCCACAGCCACTGGCGGGAGGAGCAGGGCGGGAAAAGAGAGCAGCCCCGAGGCTGCAGCCTGGAATCGATCATTGCAGGGCACACACAGGGAGGCTAAGGTACTCCGCCATGAATTCCAGGAGGCAGCCGGGGGCAGGAGGAGTGAGCCGGCCCCCTGCCCGGAGGCTGCGGCCTAGAAATCGATCGATTGCTTTACAGGCAGTCATCAATCGCTTTCCAGGTGGAAGCTGAGGGGAGCCAGGAGATAGAGAGACGGGAGGGAGCAGCAGCCCCGGAGAGTTTGGGGGGAAGTAACCAGGTGGGGGAGGGGTGGAACAGGATGGAGGGAAGAACTTTATAAAAGAGTCAGTGGACAGCAGAGTTAAAAAAAAGAGGATGTATGAGTGAACTGTAGGGCCTATAATGAAAACCAAGTATAGTTGTATACTGGGGACAGATTTTAAAAGAAGTCAGAAAAGAAAAAAAGATAAACGATAGTGGATAATTAGGCAGGTAGGTAGATAGGTATTAAAACAGTGGCAGTAAGTAGAGAAGAATGTACGGCAAAGGTAGGATAAGAGAAAAAGAGGGAGGGAAGAAAAGTTATAAAGGGGGAGCTGGTAGAGCTTAAAAGGAGAATGGGAAGAAGGAAGGAATGGGGAGGGAGCAAAGCAGGTCAGAGGGAGGAAGTGAAGAAAAAAATTAAGGAAAGAAGGAAGGAAAAGGGGAGGGTGGGTGGGGGTAAAGATAAAGGAAAGAAGGAATGTGGGAAGGGAAGGAGGGTAGTAGAAAAATGGGAAGAATGATGATGGAACAGAAGTAGGAAATAAGGAGGAAAGAAAAGTTTATAAATGATGAGTCAGTAGGACAAGTGTTACATAAAGGAGAAAAATTGTGTGAGAGGAAGAAGCCAATAAGGAAGTCAAATACAACTGTGTGTGAAGGGATAAGATTAAAAAAGAAAGTTAATAGGGGTGACCAGGCCGGCAGGGGAGGGCAGTTAGGGGGATCAGGCAGGCAGTCAGGCAGAGATTAAGGCAGGCAGGCAGGTTAGTGGTTATGAACCAGAGGTCCTGGATTCTGAAAGTCCCCAAGAACTCCATATTGGAGAGGGTGCAGGTCGGGCTGAGGGACCGCCCCCCCCCCCCCCCCCCCCCCCCCCCCCCCCCCGTGCATGAATTTCGTGCACCGGGCCCCTAGTGACTTTATAATTATTCAAAGTGTGTATACATTTTGTGGGGACACTTTGCATATATGTGTGTGCACACATCTATCTTGATACCTATCATCTACCTGTTCACCTATCATGTATGTATGTATGTATGTATGTGTGTATGTATGATTTATCTATCATTTATCTATCTACTGGAGGCTCAGTGCACGAATTCATGCACCAGTGGGGTCCCTCGGCCTGGCCTGTGGGATCAGGCCAAAACAAACTCTCTGACATCCCCTGAGGGATCCAAGATTGTGAGAGGGCACAGGCCAGGCCAAGGGACCTCACTGGTGCATGATCGGGGCTGGGGAACCTGGGAGGTTGGCCACCTGGGGAGGGACTGTGGGAGGGCTCCAGGGCATGTCCAGCCTGTCTCACTCAGTTCTGATCTACCGGATCCCAGCAGCAAGCTAAACTACCAGTCGGAGTGTCTGCCCCCTAGTGGCCAATGCACATCATAGCAAGTGGTTGAGCGGCCTTCACATATCATTAGCATATTATGCTTTGATTGGTTGAATAGCCAACCAGACGAACGAACACTTAATATATTAAGCTTTTATTTTATAGGATTTAGCTTTCTATTAATCTATTTTCTATTTACCATTAATTTTGTATCTCTACCTATCATCGATCTGCCTATCTATCTGAATGAAACTATGTCATGCTCCTCTACTCAGCCTTGGGGCTACCCCTACTTAGAGTCTGAAGAGGAGACCTCACTCTGGACTTTGGGTCAAAACAGATCTCCTGCCATCCCTTCCTGCAGTGACCAGCTGGGCAAACTTGGCTGGCCTTTCTGTTGGGCACCAGTTTCCCTCTGACAATGGCATAGGGCAGAGGGATCACAGCCACCACAGTAGGAGCTCACACTGAACAATCAGCAGCAGATGGGTTGTTCCCACACCCTCTCTCCCAGGGCTCCTCCCCCACGCCTGCCCCGCATATCCCTTTGGCTGTGGGGAGCTCTGGTGGTTGTGTCTGAGTAATTTGGGCCCCTGTTTAAGGAGAGGAAGCAATAATAGCCGCCGTAATTGTCCAAATTACTGCTGCCCCTTCAAGCTTGACATCTGCCTGATGACTGCGGATGGAAACCTGACCCCAGCAGCGTGCGGTCTGGCTTGGCGGAGGGGTAGCTAGTCTCCCAGGGTAGGCCACGCCTGGTGGGAGGAGCGCCTGACTTGGACCCCTTGCTGCCAGAGGGAGAGCTCACCTCGTCAAGGGAACGGAGATTTACAACCACACAGTCAACAAGTGCTCTTGCTATGTGTAGGAGCCCAGCTCACAGGCCCCAGGGGGAACCCTCTTAAGAGGACCTGGAGGGACAGCTAGTGCCATTGTGAGCCCAAGAAGACACACTCTTCCTTCCTTCCTTCCTTCCTTCCTTCCTTCCTTCCTTCCTTCCTTCCTTCCTTCCTTCCTTCCTTCCTTCCTTCCTTCCTTCCTTCCTTCCTTTCCAGGAGGAGAGAAGCCAGGGTCAGAGGGCACTGTGGGACCCTGTGTGGGTGGGTGGTTGGAGTGAGAATGGGCCAGGGGCCACTGTGGGGCCTGAGGGGGTATCTCCCAGGCACAGGTGGACTAGAGGGTGAGCAGAGCCTGGCTGGAAGAGGGTCCAGCAGGCAGAAAGGAGAGAGGAGGCACTGCAGGGCAGATGAATGAGAGGTTGGTGGCTAGAGAGGAGAGAGCAGGGAGGGAGGGGTCTGGTCACGAAAGGTAAGGTCAGTCCTCAGGAGCCTCTGTTTGTGTCTTTGTTTGCCAGGGTATTGATGCCATTTGCGGAGCATTTTAGAAAATCTGGCAGGCCACTCTTCTGCAACAAAAACAGGAGCAGGAAGGCTGGGCCCTGAACTGAGGGTGGCAGCTGTGGTGGACAGGTGTTCAAACCCCATGTCTACTGCACCCTTGCACTTGTCCCCGCTTGCACCTTCCAAGTTTTCCACTGTGGCAGCGAGCCATCTAGTCCTTCGTTTTGTCAGCATTTTGGAGAAGCTGATCCTGGGACAAGAGTCCCAGCAAGTCTTTATTTGGGGCTGATTCCAGGAAGCATCAGTTGGATGAAGAAGAGCAACAGGGAAGGAACTGTGGCAATGAGGTATGTGGTGTCCCCGTCAACCACTGTGGCAGCTGCACCTCAACCCTTAGGGCTCAGATGCCATTGTGGACCATGCTCCCCTCCCCAGGTGAGAGCAGCATCCCCTCGCCTGCTCTTCCTGACCTTGGGGAACTCACATGTTCAAGGACAGAGGCTGCTTTGGGGAGGCCTTTGGAGGGGAATGGGGAGAAGAGCTTGAGTGTCTGATATTTGGTATATTTTGAAATTTGATGCAATATGGCATCATCTATTAAAAATTTAAAATAAACAAAACAGACCCTCTTCACCTCTTACTTATATCTCTTCTAAAGGTAGGAGATCCCTGGTGACCTGGCATCCAGGTGAGAGGCACCTGCTGGCCTGGCATCCAAATGATAGACACCTGGGGATGTGGAGAGCAGGGGGCAGGCACATAGTCATGATGTCTGACCCTCCCTCAGAAGGCTCTGAGGGTCAGTGGACCCAGGAGCCCCTGGTCTTAGGATATCTTGATCTATAACCTTTAAAAAGTTAGGGAGAGCCCTAAGCGGTTTGGCTCAGTGGATAAAGTGTCGGCCTGCAGACTGAAGAGTCCCAGGTTCGATTCCAGTCAAGGGCAAGTACCATGGTTGTGGGCACATCCCCAGTAGGGGGTGTGCAGGAGGCAGCTGATCGATGTTTCTCTTTCATCGATGTTTCTGACTATCCCTCTCCCTTCCACTCTGTAAAAAATCAATAAAATATATTAAAAAGCCCTGACTGGTTTGGCTCAGTGGATGGGGTGTCGGCCTGTGGACTGAAAGATCCCAGGTTCAATTCCGGTCAAGGGCATGTACCTTGGTTGTGGGCACATCCCCAGTAGGGGGTGTGCAGGAGGCAGCTGATCAGTGTTTCTCTCTTATCGATGTTTCTAACTCTCTATCCCTCTCCCTTCCTCTCTGTAAAAAAAAATCAATAAAATATATTTAAATACACACACACACACACACACACACACACACACACACACATATATATATATATATTTTTTTTTTTAAGTTAGGAAGAAACCTGCCCGTGGCCCACAGTGGGTCGTCAGGCAAGGGCCTTGATATAACAAAGGTCCCAGCACCCAGGACCAACCTCTTAAAGGAGAGGGTAAGGATGAGGTAATAGCTTTGGGGTCTTGCAGGGGAGCCCCACCCTCAAAACTTAAGGACAAAGAAGAAGCTGGTCCCAGAGTCAGGAGGGGAATGCCCAGCAGATCTTTGACACCCCAGGAAAGACCACCCTCCACTTCTCGGCTCCATCCATGGGGTCTCTCCAATTTTAGTCAGGACTCCCACTGCCCACCCCCAGCTTCTTCCTGTGTTTGGAACAACTTAGAGTCACTGAAAAGATGGAGTTGGGTGTCCTGAGGTCTTTGGGGACAGAGAGAGAAGAAGGTTGGAGAGCCTAGGAGATGGGGCGGTAAGGATGGCCTGGCCAGCTCTCTGGCACCTGGAGCCCAGTGCCCCGCCCAGATGACCAGGCAGGGAGACCACGGGCTTCTCAGAAGTCAGCAGAGAGTCAGTGCCCTTCCCACTGGGTCTCAACATCAGGCTTGAATTAGTATTAAAAAAGCGAAAAGCGCACCGCTCTTCCTCTCCACAGGGGCTCTTAACCCATCTCTCTTCATCTGCTTTTCCAGAAAACTCGGAGCTCCATGTGGGCCCTACCTGGCATCGAGAGGGACAGCTCAGGGCTACGGATGAAATACTAGGTCACTCTGGTCACCTTTTCCAGAGGCTTCTTCAGTCCTCCTTTAGCAGGCCAAGGGGCAGGCACCGGGGGACAACGAATTCTGTACCTGGAGCCACATGCACATGGGTTCGAATCCTAAATCCTGTCCATTTGCCACCTTGATCAGCTCTGTTCACTTTCTGTGGGTCAGTTTGTCCCTCAAGAAACATGGGAATCTTGATCCTACTGTTGTAGGGCTGTGGGTCCACTGGCCTCGCATAGGCCTCCGGCTTTCCCTGTAGGGCCTCCAGCAGCACCAGGCCTGGAGATGCCCTCGTGGGTCCACTCACCTCACACCTGCACCATGTTGCATGTGGCCTGACCCTTATGTTTGCGATTGGGGTGGGCTGGGGGTTGCCTGGAGCTTCAGGGTCGCAGGTTGATATAAGAAGGGGATTCCAAGAAACCAAGATGGCAGGTGGGCTGAGCAGACCTGGTGTTCGGGCTGGAGAGAGGCCACCTGGCCTGTGAAACTAAATGCTGTGTACCCTGCACCTGGACACACAAGTGGCCTGGGGCCTAGTAGGCAAGTCCCTGCCCTTCACACTCAGGTGGCCAGGGCCTTTGTGGGTGGGTCCCCTGCAGCTGTGCTTCCCCCATGCCCACGATGTGCGCTCAGGTGGGTGGCCCAGAGCCTGTGAGTTGGGGGCTCTGTCCTGGTGACACTGCAGACCTGGGAGAGGGAGCGAGGAGGGAGATGGGAGGGAAAGATCAGTGAGCACCTCTCAAGTGCTGGTCTTCTCCCACAGACTCTCAAACCACCACAGAAGCTACAGTCACAGCCAGGGCCCCCTGCCTCCTAGTCTCTGTACTGGGGGTTGTGGTGCTGCTTGGCTGGGCACCCTGAAGACAACCTGGGCATTCCTCAGACCTGAGGTCCTGTGAGATCCATGTGCCCTGTGTGATCCATGTGTCCTATGAGATCCATGTGCCCTGTGTGATCCATGTGCCCTGTGTGATCCATGTGTCCTGTGTGATCCATGTGCCCTGTGTGATCCATATGCCCTGTGTGATCCATGTGTTCTGTGAGATCCATGTGTCCTGTGAGATCCATGTGTCCTGTGAGATCCATGTGCCCTGTGTGATCCGTGTGCCCTTTGAGATCTGTGTGCCCTGTTAGATCTTGTGTGCTCTGACTCCTACTGACCTGCTGTCAGCCCCACCTCACTCCCCAGATGCTCCCCAGAGATTCAGCCTACACCAGGCTAGCAAGTCCCAAGGTCTGGGGTGGGTCCTCCTAAATCCTTCAGAGGAGGGGCGCAGCCTGACTGGGTTGGAAGGGGCCCTGCCCCTGACCCCGTGCTCCCTCTCAGGCCTGGAACCAGCCACTTCCTCAGGCCACTTGCTAAAAGCCCCAGGTCCTTCCGGCTCCATGGCAGCTGGGGCCTCAAGAAAAGCATAAAAATGTCTGGATGACACCCCTTCACCTTTATTATATACAGAGGCCCTCATCTCCACCAGGCCACTGTGGGATGGCCACTCAAAGCAGTTTATCTGCTGGAGGAATGTCTGTAAGACAGGGGCAGGGGGATGGAGCCGCCCCTGCCATCCATCACAGCCTGCCCGGGAGCCTCTCGCTGAGCTGGGCCGTGGGGAGGCCTGGAAG
>PVJC01035639.1:0-18152 GCA_004026665.1 Murina feae
CAGCTCCAACTCATCTATTTCCTGGAACGAAGACTCATCTCCCTGCACAGTGTTCCCAGCGTCCTCCGAGAACCAGATATCAGCTGTGACCAAATTCTGATCTGTTTCAGGTTGCTGTTTCCCACTTCAATTTTTCCCTGCTTGTCCTTCTTTCATTCATTTCTTTTTAATTTCCAAGAGTTCTGCATCAAACTTGGCTTTCCAACGTAAGATAGTCTCATTTACAAATGAGGAGACTTAGGCCCAGAGAAGGGTTTCCAAGGCCGTGTGCTCAGCTGGGAGGAAGCAGGGGCAGCTGGAAGAGTCACAGGTTGTTTTGTTGCATCAGTTATTTCTGCATAAACTATGGGGGGGGGGGCGTGGAGAAAGGGAGGGCATGGTCAACTACCCCCAATCGTTGAAACCAGCGGTCTCATTTACAATATTCTCAATTGTGACAGGTGTGCTGTGAAACAATTGCCTTTCAGCTTCTTCTCCTCTTTTCTTTTTGTTTCTTTTCTCCTTCTCTTCTAGTTTTTATTTGATCCACTATTTCATTTCATGTTTCTTGCAGAGCTGTCACTAAAGAAAAGATCATCACCATATGCAAGGACTTCTGGAGCGTGTCCTCTGTGCCTTGGCCCAGAAGAGGAGAAGCCACAGTTCCTGGGCTCTGGGACTATGGTCACAAAATAAGGCACTAGGCATGGAACAACTCAAGGACAATGACAGACAGCAAAGGCTAAGTCCCAGGCGGGCAGCCCAGACGGCAGTTGAGATGTGGTGGGTGCTGTGGTCAGGAAGAAGGCTCAGTTTAGTGAAAACCTGGCCTGGAGCCCTGCATAGTCTGAGGAGAGCCTCAATGCTACCACACTCTGCTCTCATTGTCCTCATTTGCTCAATGGGATCACACCTGCCAACTGGCTCCCACTCTCGGCATGGCAGGGTGTGATGGGAGTGCCACACGTGGCTGGGAAGGGGCGCCACCTGGAGCGGGAAGTGGTGTGAGCAGCTAAGGGTGCCTGTGAGGGAGGCTGGCCATGTAACTTATCTTCTAAAAGGGAATGCTTCGGAGGGTGAGAGTGGATGCTATTAATATGAAAATTGGGACAAGAAATGGAGACAAAGACTATTCTATGCAGACAGGTCGTATGGCTCTCTCTTGGGAAGAGGCCAGAAGGCAGAGCTGAGACTAAGTCTTCTGGCTTGAGAGGCCAGGATATGGGGAGTGAGGGGAGGGAGGGGTCAGAGCAAAGAGGAGTTTTGGGAGAGCAGTGACTCAGACAGAAACAGGAAGGCAGGTGGTGACGGAGTGCTAGGCCTGGAGCCTAGAGTGAAACCACCCTGATGCAGGACACCTATCTCCCAGGGCCACAGGGAACTAGAAATGACAGGAGACGTGAAGTGAGGCCAGCCAGCAGGGCACTTCTTCTCAATACTGACAACTCAGGCGAGCCTTTCTGTGGGTGCCCTTGGCTGCCGGCGGTGGAAAGCCTGCTGTTTGGAACCCCACAAGGGAGTCCAAGATCACTGCCAAGGCTAGTCACTGGCCAGGCCCTTGTGTGGTCCCCACCTCAACCCTACCCCCAGGCCTCCAGCCCTGCCCCCACCATGAACAATGGGCTCTGTTGAGCCAGCAGTTCCTGGGCAACAGGAAGTTCTGGGTCCAAGCCCCACAGAGGAACAGGGCCTCTGAGAGGCGCCTCTGTGACCTCTGAGCTGGGAGCTCAAAGGGACTATTCTCGCTGGTGTGTGCCGAGGGGCGGGAGCAGCGCTGCGGCTTGGCCCCTGGAGAAACATGACTGCCCCAGTGTTCCGGCCTTTGCCCCGCGGCTCTCCCAGTTGCATCTGCTGACCTCATGGGACTGTCCTTCAGTCTGTCGTGGCTGCCGTGCAAGACTGAGGAGCCAGAGCCTTTTCTTCCCTTACAGCTGCGTCTGTGGGTCAGGTGGTGGGCCCTGGTGGCACGGGGTCTTTCCTGCTGCCTCCTGCACATCCAATGCCCCTTCTTCTGCCGGTGGTCCCCACAGCCTCCCACTGGGGCCTCCTGTCAGGTAAGGTGGTGACACCTCCTCACAGGCCCCAGGGATCTGGTCTGCGTGCTGTCTCTTCTCCTGTGGTCACTACTCACCCTGTGGACTGGGATCCCACTTCACACACTCATTTAACAAATGCAGACAGGCAGCCTGGATGCCAGACATTGTCGCAGGCGCCCAGGGACTGGGCCTCACCCCGAGGGAGAGGTGCTGTGTCTTCCTCGGGAGATGCCCACCTCGGGCCCTTTGTCCCCCTTGGCCTGTGGTCCTCCTTGGCCCTTGGTCCCCCTTGGCTCTTGGCTCTCCTTGGCTGCCTTTAACTGGCTCCAGGGCTGGGTCCTCAGAGCTCTCTGTGTGAAGGCTGTGGATGTGGTGACCTGCACAGCTTGGAGAGTCTCTGGGACTCCAAACTCGGGGCACCACTCTGCTCTGTACTGAAGCGAGGCAGGCCTGGGCCCATCGTTCCACGTATCCTCTTCATTGCCTTGCTGATCCCATGAGAACCGTTCTGTGTCTTTCCCTCACTCATGGATTCCTAGAGCCCAGGCCGCAGGGGAGCACCCCATGTTCTAAAGGTGCCAGGATTGGTTTGAGTCATGTCTGCAAGCCATACAGACCCAGGGATGACTGTGATGAAGGGAGAAGTTTTTGTTTAGAGGTCCCTGAAAATAGGAGGCACAAAGGCCACACCGGGTCACACGGAGGCACCAGGTTTGCCAGGAGGCAGAGGAAGCTAGGGGAAGGCATGGGTGGGAGATTTGTTGTGGTTTCCGAGGACAGAAGGAGGCAAAGCAGGGTTAGCAGGTCTAAGACTGGTTGGTTGGAATGATTTCATGGTCTGTCGGCACAGGGTTGTCTTGAGTCCTCAGGCACATGGCCCTGGGGTGACTGGGGTAGGGGCATAGCGGCCAAATAAAGGGAGAGTTTAGGGGTGTGGGCCCTGGATTGGTTGGTTTGCTAGTCCTGGGAGGGGCAGTCCCTCCAGCATTGATTGACTCCAAGATGACACAGCAGCAAACACAGAAATTAGAAAATGTGGTTATTGTTTTTATCCTTTGTCTCTGCAAAATCCTAGAGCGATTCTGACCATTCTGCTGTGAGTACCTCCAACAAGACGTTTTCTCCTCCTTTTGGGGTCTGGCTCAAACATCAAAGCCTCCTCTAGGAAGTCTCCTCTCATCTCACCCCGGGGTCCCCCAAATGGAATCATCCCCTTCTCTGCCTGTCCCCCTGTAACAGCCACTGTTCCACACCATAGCTTGGGGGTTATGTGTTTGCCTCCTCCTCAGGAGTCATGAAATCCTGGAGAAGTCACCTTATATTTTACCCCTGCCAGTGCCTGCCATGGGGTTGGCGCCCTGGAAAGGTAGTGCAGAGCACTGAACTAATGGAGACGGCAGGCTATGGGAATGGGCCCAGTATCAAGGGGTCACTGCGTCTCAGGGGAACTCTGGACCATGTCTGCTGTCTTGCTGTCCCCTGAAAAAATGCAGGAGACATAAGCGTGGGGACCCAGCAGGCACTTTTATGCTCATTCCTGACCCCACCAGCGAGCATTTCTGTGGGTGCCTCTGGTCGCTGATCACTGTGCCTGGAGGGACCCTTACTCTAGTGCTTGTGAGCTCATCGGCTTCAACCCCTGAACTTGTTTTTGTCTGGTTAACCCTCATCTAAAAATATTTTCCCATTGCTTTTTGAGAGAGAGAGAGTGGAAGGTAGGGAGACAAAGAGAGGGGAAGAGGGAGAAAAACATTGATGTGACACATTGATTAGTTGTCTCCTGCACACACCCTGACTGGGGGCAGGGAGCAAATCCTGGTACCCAGGTCCCTATGTGCTCTTGACTGGGAATCAAACCCGAAACCCTTTGGTGCATAGGCTGACACACTAACCGCTGGGAAATACCTCCAGGGCATCAGTCCCTGGACTTTTATACAAAATAGATACATGCATTTTCCTAGGGTAGAGGATCCAGGACATTAATCTGACTTCGGGACAGGTAAGAGCCTTAGAATGGTGGTCCCTGTCAAGGTCATGTCAAGGTCCCTGTCAAGGTCCGAGCTGGTGTCTGAAAGCCTTCCACTGCCTGTCTCTGCATCACACCGGCTAAACACCTACTTTCCTCATGGGCCCCAACTCTATGCCCTTCCTTCCCTCACAGCCGGGCCTCCCAGGTCCCCTTGCAGGGTGGCATGTCCTTGTCTCCAAGCCTGATGCTGGCCATGGGGTGGGTGTGATTTAAAGTAGTTCCAGATCATGGACCTGCCATGGCTTCTGGGACTCCAATCCTGTGTCCCATGCTGTACCGTGTGCCACAGGCCCATCAGGTACCTTCTCTGGTGCTCCCAGGGCTCTCGTGTAGGGCGCCTTGCTACCCCCTCACTTCCCTCCTGCTGCCCTGCCCAGGAGCTACCCTGGCCAGGAGCTGCTGGGAGACTTTGCTGACACCAACAGTTATGACAATGACAACAGCAGCATCTGCCGTAGCTGTGGTTATTGTTTATCAGCAGCAACGAGAGCAGCAGTGCTACTAAGAAGAACATGGTAAAGCTGAATTCACGAAGCGCTTACCCTGTGCTTTCATATGTTCACTTTCTTATTTGGTTCTCACAGCAACCTCATGAAACAGGAACTGTTATCTTTCCCATCTCCACTTTCCATAAGGAAACGGAGGCACAGAGAGGTTAAACTGCCCACCCAAGGTCACACAGCTAGCCAATGCAGAGACAGAATTTGGGTGTCTGACTCTAAGGGTCATACCCACAGCCCCCGCCCACCTGCGTTCCTGAACCCAGGGGTCCCCTCGCTCTCCATCCTTCTGCTTCGAAGCACCCACCGCACAGGATTGCCATCGCCTGTTTGCAGAGTGTGTGCTCCCGGAGGGCAGGGCCTAACTCACTCTTGTCCTCCATTGTCACCCCAGAGCCTGGCACAGCAGATGTCCCAAAAGATGGGGTTAGTGGAACACCACCTGGGTTTTGTCTGGTTCTGTGATGAGGTTTTGGCCTTGAACTTGGTCCCTGCCTCATTGTCAGTGAGCAGCTGACAGGCTGCCCTGCCCTGCCAGCTCCTCCACCACCCCCATGCCCAGAGAGGCCTGGGAGAGCAGGGAGGTGGTGATGACAGTAACGAGAGTGTCACAGGCAGCCCATCTCCGGCTTGCTTGTGGTGCTGAACCTCGATGGGAAGTGACATCTCCTCTTGTGTCTTGACCTCTCCCTGATCCTTCCCTGGGGACTCAGAGCCAGAAGCTGATTGGGAAGGACAGGCCTAGTTTCCCTGGAACAAACATGCCAGGGAAAGGGCACGGGAGCTTCTCCCTGCAGGACACGACACCGTGCCAGCTGGCTGTTCTGATGAAGGGGCTGCCCAGGCCTGGGTGTTGCTGATGGCGTTGCAAAGGCCTCTCAGTTGGAGCCTGGGCTCAAGGGCTGGGCTGCCTCTCCACTTTCTCAATTCTAAGAGCCTTTGTCCTGGTGATCTCTCTTCTCCCCCTCAGATCACAGGAGCTGGGAACTCTGCGTCCTAATCTGACTGAATCTGGCTTCCAGGGAGGCACTGTTGCTTTTGCCCCAAGCGTAGGCTTTGGGGGTCCTGGGAGCAATCTGTGGAGACCTCATCCCAGGATCCCAGCTTTTAGAGAAACCAGAAAGTATAGCCAGGCAGAGACAGGTCCCAGAGGGAGACACAGCCAGGCAGGGACAGGTCCCAGAGGGAGACACAGCCAGGCAGGGACAGGTCCAAGGGGGCAGAAGTATATAGAGAATGCGAGCCTCAGGAGTTCTTAAGCTGAAATGACTAGGAGGGTCTTCAAACCACACTGTGAATCTGGATGCACTAGAAGCTATTTAAAGCATCAAATCCAGAGCTGACACTCATTGCAGAACCAGAGCTGGTGTTCCCACAGGCTCTCCTGGCCTCTGACTCCCATCCTTTAAGCCCCACTGCGTTTGTTCCTTCACCTGTCAAGCCCTTGACCCATCGAGTGTTTGTGATGACCTGCGGGGCATGTGGCACCACCAGGCACCAGCTGGAGAGACAAGACCTGTGGATGCATTTGTCCAGGACAAACACGGAACCTGCCGCCTGGAAGGGAGTGTGGGGTAGAGCGGGGTGATCTGCACAGGGTGCTGCCTGGGCAGGCAGATGGCATCAGGAGTGGCCCATGGGCTGGGTGCTGGGAGGGTCATGCAGGGGGGTCTAGAAGGATGCCGCTCTGTGAACAGGAGGTCAGAGTCCCGGATTACATGCAATCGCACCATGTGGCTCGGGACCACCATGACCTCCAGCTCTAGTCTGGCCACGACCTTGCTAACGCCTTAGCACCTGGCACAGTGCCGCCACCCGCTGGTGCCCACCCCGACTTAGAGAGAACAGTGGACAGGGAGACAGGGTGCCCAGTATCCTCCCCCATCATGCGCCCAGCACTGTTCACTGCAACGAACGTGAGAGAAAAACACTGCCCACAGGAGCTTCCAGCAACCTTTGTCACAGGTGCCAACCTTCAGTCTCGTCTATAAAATGAGACTGTCTCCCCCAAGGCCTTCAGTGCAATGGGGCTTACAGCTGTGAGCCGGGCTGGCTGCAGCTGTGGAAAGAAAGCTGGGGACCCGTTCTGTCCTGGGGACACCCACCACCACCACTGACAACAGAAGAACTTGGAGCAGCCCAGCTGCCTATGGCCACCCAAGTGCCCCTGCCCGGGCTGGGTTACCACTTCAGGCGGGGCCTCCTCCATGCTCACGTCACACACACCCCTGTGTCTTGGAGTCCTGCTCCAGCTCTACTTTGCCCCCGGGCATAATGACCGGGCCCAGGCCTGAGTAGGTGAGCCCCACGTCGGGGCCATTTTCAATCCATCGGCTCTAGCCTCTGCTGGAGACCAAACACCGAAGCAATTATTGTTTAATTTCAAGTGAAAGGAGCACGGCAGGAGACATGGGGTGACCTTTCCTGTGCGTGAATCTATAGATAGAGATATACAGACACTGGAATTTATTTCCCTGAGGACAGAAGTGCCACATGCTGCCAGCTGGGGCTGCGTTTGGAGTCGTGTTTGCATACAGTGCTATGTGTAATTTATTTCCCCAGGGCAGACCGGCGAGGATGGTGCATCTGAGTCTTTGTAGAGGTTTCTTTTTTTTTTTTTTAGAAGAAACCAGTCCAACCCCACACCAAAGGGAAGATTGTCTTCTGCAGCCGTTGCTGTATTTGACTGGGGCTTTTGAACTTCACGATGTCTCTGAAGAGAGTTTGGACTCCAGTCTCTGCAAATTCCCCTGAGGTCCCACCACCACTTTCTGTCATAGTCCTGGGTGGGACTGGGTAGCAGGGGGCTACAGAATGACTGAGGCCAAGGACACCCACCGCAGGCTGACCCTGCCTCGCACCGCCTTCTGGGAGCCTCTCCTCACAGCTCAGTGACCTTGCCTGTTCTCCCATGAGCTAGCTTTGGCCATGTTAGGGACCTCACGCTGCTTGCATCCCTTCTTCTCCCCCCTCCCCTTCCTCATCCAGAGCCACCCACGAGCGACTCTCTAGACCCCGTAAATGAGTAGGAGCTATAGCCTCCTGCACCCTGTCCTCTTTGGGGCCTGGAGGCTGGGAGATTAGAAATACCGAGAAGGCATTATTCATTAGTTAGCAGATGCAATGCTTACTTTAGTTTTGCAAATTCATTAGGCATAAGCACCCACCTACCTGTTCCAGTTGCCATAACTACTTTAAATTCATTTGTGGTCTCTGCTGGTGTTTTCTGTGTGTGTTTGTCTGTGGGTAGGTTCTCTGCCCCACCTCCTCCCCCTGCGCCCCTCCTGTGCTGCCTTCTACTTGTCTCATTCTCTTTGATACTTCTCTTCTGTCTTCTGTTCCCTTCCAGTGTCTGTCCATCCCCTTCCCTCACTGTTGGGGTTCAGGGGGAAGTGTCTCCATCCAGTACTGGAACTTCCCAGCCAAGGGTTCCCACAGGCTCGCTCAGGCACTTTAGGCACAAAGGATATGAGGCTGCTGTGGTTTCAGGGACATTGACAAGGGCCTGCGAGCCCCAGATATCAACCTGACCCATGTCACGGTGCCTGAAATGCCCCATTGAGAATCTGTGGCCCTGGCCCCCTTCCTAAAGGAACGGTGAGTGCTTTTGAAGGGATAAGCTGTCAGGAGGCTCTTGTGAGGATCTGATGGCTGGCCTGGTGGTGCTGATGTTTGGGGGGGCCCTGCAAGGGCAAGAATGTACTCTCTGAGGTTGCACTGTCCCTCTGTAGACTTCTGTCCAGGAGAAGTCCCCCTCTTTGGCTTGTGCCTGAAATTCAAGCAATCTATGGGCCTGGGTGCGGGGTGGTGGCTGCCCCAGACTTCTGGGACCCAGGGCAAGGTTGGCCGGACACTTGAGTGGCTTCCGTGGGGGCTACTGAGTAGCAGGGAGACCTGACAGCAGTGGGTCTGGAAACTGACCTAACAGCAGAGAAGTTCAGGAGTTGCTTCCATCAGGACAAAGACACGGCCCACAAAGGAGCCTGGAGCTTGGACTAAGCACAGGGGACCCAAGGACCGAGTCCAGGAGGGAAACTGAAAGGCAGTCATAGGGGGATGTTTTAGGTTGAATTTCCCCACAAACAAACCCTGGGCCAATACTTTGGATGCAAGTAGTTTATGTAGAAGGTGATCCCAGGTCACACTGATGGGAGGGGAGGGGAGGCAGGGCAGGGAGAAAGCAATGAAGGACATGCTGTTAAGCAGGTGACATCTGTGGGAAGCTGGGGCTCATCCCTGCAGGGGGATTTGGGGACTATTACACGTTGGCGAGAACTTGCACCTAAAGGGTGGAGGGAACAGCATGACCCCCATGCCTCCAGCATTCTCCTGTGGTTGGTGGCTGCTTCCCTGCCTGGTGACCCCCAGGCTCTGGCGAGTTCCCAGGAGAGCTGGGGCTGGAGACTGTGGGCCTGGACTGAGCAGCAGGGCATAGGGGACACGGTAGGAAGCTGACCGTGCCTGCTATGGTCCACCTCTTGCAGGCTCAACTCCCTCATGTCCAGGTTAACTTTACTGTGTTCATTCTGCCTCTTCCAAATGATGACTAATTACAATTTCTAAAAAAAAAAAATGACAACCCCAACTGGAGGGGAGTGAGACGGACAGAAGCTGGCAGCTGCAGCTGGTTCAGAGGCTGGACGTGACTCTCATCCCATTGCTTTTCTACCACCGATTTCAATTTTTCGTGGGCAGCCAGCATTTCTGCTGTTCTCTGCCTGCCTGATGGGATGGACCAAGCCATTATCCCCAGGAGGCTGGACCCCTGGGCCCAAGGACTTTGTTAGGCCACTGGTTGTCACAATTGCCCATTCCTGGTTATTGAGAGATGCTCTAGTGAATCCCTTTAGTTTGATATATGCCTTTCTTTCCTCTTATTAGCAGAAGTCCTAATTCTTTATGATAATCGGGGGCAGTTTCCTGCCAGTTTGATAAATTCTTTGCCTGCTGGTTTGGTGGCATGAGGAGCCCCAGAAGATCAGGCCCTTAGAAGAGCCCTTACATTGTCCTATTTGAGGGTCCTCACCCTGTGATCAGATTAACCAGATCCTGGAGTTGCAGGGACAGGATGCACAAATTCCCCAAATGTTTCCCTGGGTGTGATCATGAGAGGGCCCCTTCTCCTGCCAGTCCTTGGTTTTCAGAGCCATGTTTTTTGTTTTGTTTTTTTGGGCACACTACTCTATTAACCAGTCATTTGTTCAAACAGCATCCTGCATCTTACACCATGCAGTCCAAGGCTCCATCAGATTGGCAGCTTCTGAGTGATGGGCATGTGGCAGGACTTCAAGGCCCTGTGGTCATGTGCTCACCATCACACCTCTGTTGCTGTAATGTGTGCCTGAGCCAAGGTGATATTATGTAGGACCTCATAAGAGTAAGTTAAGAGGAGAGAAACCAAGATGGCGGCATAGGTAAACTCCACTGATTGTTGTTGCAGACAGCATAGCCTTGCTCTAGGATCCTAGGGTTTTTTTCTGTGATTTCCCTGAGTAAGCTCACCAGAGACCTCAAATAACATTGTTATTTTCCCCAGAGCTTGCTAAAATCATGGAATCTGCCAAGTCTCATGGTGCCAACTACCGGCCTCCCTCTTCAAGAAGCACATTCAAGGCCCATTGATTTATATTTTACTTCGGAGGAAAACACTCAATATGACTGACTGCTGGGACTTTAAAAACTGTACTGATGTGGCTGGCTCCTGGGTCTTTGTGGGGCTTATTTCTTCCCCAGGTGGACGTGTCTTAGCAAGTCTTCTGAGTGTTTGCTCCTTCCTGCTCACCAGACCTGTTATGATGATGTATCAGCGTAGTGGGCACATCCACCGTTCTGTGGCATATTCAGAAAATCAAGGAACTTTAAACTATGTGGTGACAGAGAGCAGAAGAGCTAACTTGATCTAGGGCAAGACCATTAAAATGTAAGCTGTGCATTCCAAGTGACTGCAAACTTGTTTTGATTCTCCTTGAAAGGGACTGAAAAAAAAATGCGTTCACACCATATCAAGACCCATACACATAAATGTCAGAGGTTGTGCCAATCTGTTCTACTAACGGTATTTGAAAAAGAGTTGCAATTGAGGCTTCCACTTGGTTAAATTGTAGTAATCTATTGTCATTTTTATGACCCATCTGAATCTGAATTTTTTGATGAATGAAATGGGGGAAATGGGGATATGATGGGGACCACTGCCTTGTAACCTTTAAGCCTTTGAGGTGACACTAGTCTCCATCATTCCATCTAAGAAGCAGTATTGCTTCAGGTTTACTCTCTTGGCCTAGTGTACATGTGTGTCTGCATGTATGTGTGAATGTGTGATGTGTTTGAGTGTGTGTGGTTACGAGTGTATATGTAAGCATGGGAATAAGTGTTTGTGTGTGTGTGTGTGTGTGTGTGTGTGTGTGTGTGTAGCAGGGGAAGACTTCCACTTGGCCTTTTCTACCCTATTGGCTCTACTAAACAGGTCAGGGGGAGAATTCTGCCAACTCTGAGGTTATCCATCTAGGAAATGACCTGGGGAATAACCACAGAGAGAGCCTGCCAACCCTGGGCCTCACTGTGAACCACACAAACTCAAACACAGCACACATTCACACATACATGCAGACACACATGTACACTACCTGACCTCTATCTGCTCCTACTCTAACAATGTCCCTTGGTGCCAGTATTAACATGCTCAGACCCTGTCTTCAATAGCTTGTGAGTTTTCTGGGCATTCCCTTTCCCCCAGTATGCAGTTATCTGGTAAATGGTCAAATTCTGTTAGGGAAAATGGGAATATTGCTATTGTGTACATTTTCTGAGACATTTTCTGAGGGTCCTCTTTTAGGGAGACATGGTCTCATCTTCCATCGATGGCCTCTGGGTTGAAGAACTAGCTGAGCTCAGGAAACTGGGGCAGGAGTTTTGCTACTTAAGTTTTGGGACGGGAGACATGTGACCCATTAATGACTGAGGTTGGGCAGCTTTATTTATCTGCCAAAGAATGAGGTGGGTTAGAAATCTACAGACCTTTTGTGTTAACTTAATCTAGATTTTAAATCCTTTTTTTCTAAAAGCGCTACCATGCAATGAATAGCACTACTTCCAAGGTCTGGGGTCAACCATGGCGGGCTGCTGTCCCTCCTCTCCGGCTTTGAGCATTCACCATCTTCTGGATAAGCTTTTGTTGAAATAATGTTTCTGCTCTAAAAGAGTGCTTGATTATACAGCTGCACTCAATCTGCGGAGCTCTGGTTTATCTACCTCTGGGTGACTCCGTTTGCCATGTCAGAGGGTCAGGCTTTGGGGCAACTGTTGTCCTGTGCTGGGGGCCCTGGCACTCAGGGAAAATCCCGAGTCTCCTTGGGGGTAACAGTGCCATTTAAAACGTTTGTTTCTTCCATACTCTCTCTAAACCGAGAGCAGATGGGGATGTTCAGCTGCAGTTATGATGCATCTCTCGAATGACATGTATTTACCTTGGGAAACAGCCCTGCTGGGAGTCCTGGGCGAAGGTGTCAATCATTCCCAACTCAGGATTGCATGGGTCCCTTATCTGCCTTTACTGCAAACCTCAGCCCTTCGTCCTCTCTCCTTTCACAGGAGGATTCATTTGTCCCCACCACATAGGCTTCTCCCTCAGGGTTCCTGCCCGCCTAGCACCTTGGACAGGGCCACATGAGGCTGCTTCTAGGACTATTGCTCTCAGGGGGACAATTTACTCTTTGCTCTGTGCATGTCAGCAGAGCTTTTAAATTTCGAGGACAGTTGGATGAAATTGAATGTAGCCAATTTGCATCTTCAAATTGATTTTGTGCGCATAGGTGTGTGCACTCACACCTCGGGGACAAGGCGGGTGGGTTTGACAGCTCATGGGTAGTGGGATGGAAGTGTGCCCTGCTTTCCTTTGAGCATGGGCCTGCATGACCCGGTGCCTTGGTTTCTTTCATAGAAATGGACTGGGAAACTTCTGAGGTCTCCTTTAGCTTTAGTGCTGTATGATTTTATATCTGTGGGGAAAGAGGGTGGTGAGAAAACCACTGGCCCACATTGCTCTCTCGAGCTGAGCTGCAGCTCAAATGGTAAGAATAAAAGTCTTGGTCTCAGACCCAGGCTCAGTATTTGGATGTCATGTGAGGAGCAGGTTGGAAGGTGTGGAGGGTGAGGAGGCAGCCTTCTTGTGCTCAGGGTAACCTGTTGCAGGCTAGGCTTACCTCGAATAGATTGTGGGTGGCACAGAGCATCACGACACCTCTCTGAGCCTCAGTTGCCTCATGTGTAGAGTGAAGCAAAAAATAACTCCTGAGTAACTAGTGAGTGCTTGGGATATCTTAGGCACCCATAAATTTTAGGTTCCTAACCCTGGATCTTTGGAGGTAGCGTTTGCAGCTAAATTCTTCTTACCTCTTATCTTCACCTCTTACTGCTGCCACAGCTCAAGGATGTTCTTTCCCCCCTGAAATTGTCCTCTCTCTCTCTCTGTCCTGCATCATTAATTTTTACCTTTCTGCTCTCTACTAGAGTGTTCCCACCAGAATACAAAAATGCTGTAATATCTTCAATCTTTAAGAAATCTCCCCTGAGCCCCACACCCCTCTTCAGCTACTGCTCAATTTCTCTGCTTGTTTTGACAGTCAAACTCACGGTTTCCACTTCCTCACCTCCAATTCTTCCCCAGCCTATTTTAGTCCAAGGTTGGCTATTGCTAAATTCAATGGTCAATGCAGATCGCTGCTCACTCCAGCCTGTCAGCCGCATTTGTCACCATTGATCACTGTGTTTCTTGAAACACCTTCTTCCCCTGGTTCATGCTCACTGTTGCTCTTCAACAGTCATCCTTGCTGGTTTTAGCTCTTCTTCCTGACTTCTTACTGCAGGAGTCCGCAGTGCTTAGTTCTCAGACCTCCCCTCTATGGTCCTTCCCAGATCTCTGTCTCTGGCCCCAGCTCTGACCTCTCTCTCCTGATTACAAACCCATATCTAGCTTGCTCACTACTACTGTTTGACTATCTATCAGGCATCTTGACCTTAACATATCCTATGCCAAACATATCTTAGAAACTGGCAACTTGAACTTTCCCATTTTAGTAATGAGCAAATTAATTTTTCCAGATGTCTTGAGCTAACACCTTAGAATTATCTTTGACTTCTCTCCCTCTCACTCTCTACATTCATCCTGTCAACAGAATGGGGCGGCTCGACCTTTGAAATAATCCTGCCTCCAAACATCTCCCTCACCAGTATTCTGGTCAATTCACTGGGATCTCTTGCTTAACTATTGTAATAGTCCACTGACTTTGCTTCCATTCTCCCTCCTAATAGTTTAAAGTGATAAACATGTGGTATTTTTCTTTCATTGACTGGCTTATTTCACTTAGCATAATGCTCTCCAGTTCCACCCATGCTGCTGCAAATGATAAGAATTCCTTCTTTTTTACAGCAGCATAGTATTCCATTGTGTAGATGTAACCCAGTTTTCTAATCCATTCATCTGCTGATGGGCACTTAGGCTGTTTCCAAATCTTAGCTGTGGTGAATTGTGCTGCTATGAACATAGGGGTACATATATCCTTTCCAATTGGTGTTTCTGGTTTCTTGGGATATATTCCCAGAAGTGGGATCACAGGGTCAAATGGGAGTTCCATTTTTAATTTTTTTGAGGCAACTCCATAGTGGCTGCACCAGTCTGCATTCCCACCAGCAGTGCAGGAAAGTTCCTTTTTCTTTGCATCCTCTCCAGCACTTGTCGTTTGTTGATTTGTTGATGATAGCCATTCTGACAGGTGTGAGATGATACCTCATTGTTTTGATTGCATCTCTTGGATGAGTAGTGATTTTGAGCATGTTTTCATATGTCTCTTGGCTTTCTGAATGTCCTCTTTTGAAAAGTGTCTATTTAGGTCCTTTGCCCATTTTTTGATTGGATTGTTTATCTTCCTTTTGTTAAGTTGTATGAGTTACCTATAAATGTTGGAGATTAAACGTTTATCGGTGATAACATTGGCAAATATGTTCTCCCATGCAGTGGGTTTTCTTGTTGTTTTGTTGATGGTTTCTTTTGCTGTGAAGAAGTTTTTTATTTTGATGTAGTATCATTTGTTTATCTTCTCTTTAGTTTCCAATGCTCTAGGAGCTGTATCGGTGAAAAAATTGCTTCAGCATATGTCTGAGATTTTGTTGCCTTTAAATCCCTCTAGTGTTTTTATGGTTTCCCATCTTACATTTAAGTCCCTTATCCATTTTGAGTTTATTTTTGTGTATGGTGTAAGTTAATGGTCTAGTTTCATTTTTTTTGCATATATCTGTCCAATTTTCCCAACACCATTTATTGAAGAGACTGTCTTGACTCCATTGTATGTTCTTGCCTCCTTTGTCAAATATTAATTGAGCATTTTGGTTTATAGATAATAAAGACCATTATATATTGATGAACATAGATACAGAGGCAGAACAGCATTGAACAGACTGTCAAACTACAGCTGGAAGGCTCAGGAGGGTTGGGGGGGGGAGTTTAAGAGATCAACTGAAGGATTTGTATGCATGCATATAAGCATAATCAATGGGCACAAGACACTGGGGGTAGGGGAGGAGGGGGAAGGTCAAGGGGAAAAAATGGAGACTTATTTAACACTCATTGTAATACTTTAAGCAGTAAAACAAAAATTAAAAAAATAAAGTGATAAACATGGGTTAGAATGATTATTTTAAAACATAAGTCAGATCATGTCACAACTCAGTACAAAACAATACAAATACATTCTGACTCTCTCAGAGTAAGTTCTATATGATCTGGGCCTTCTTCTCCGATTTCACCTTTGTCATTTGCTCACTCTGTTCCAGCCATGTGCCAAGCATGGTCTCATCCACACCCTAAATGACAGCAACTTTGCCGAGTGCCCTCTCACACTTCGGGACCCCTCTGGGGATGTCGGAGAGCTGGCTTCAGCCTAATCCCTGCAAGCCAGGCTGAGGGACCCCACCTGCCAGAGGGAACCAGCTCACTTCGTAGAGGCCCTTCAAGCCACGGAGCCAGGGGAAGAACCACAGGAGGTTGGTTTCAAGCATGGCTGGCCTGTCTTGCCCAGTCCCACCCTGCTGGCCACTTTCTAATTACTTTCCTTTCAATGTGCACAAATTCGTGCACTGGGTCACTAGTGTAAAATATAAGAACCTTACAACAGTATACTTCCATTTCTTTTTAATGGCCTTTGTGCTATTGTTGCCACACACTTTGCTTTTACATGCTATAAAGCCCATACTACATTATCATTTTTGTGTGTAAATATTAGCTTTTAAAGATATTCAAACAATGAGAAACAAATCTAATCTATTTACCTATGTACTGGCCACATCTGGCTCTTCATTCATTTGTGTAGATCCATATCTCCATCTGGGGTCACTTTTCTTCCGCCTGTAGGCCTTTCTTTACCATTTCTTGTCCTCTAGTTTGCTGGTGATAGATTCTTTCAGTTTTTGTATGTCTCAGAAGTCATTGTTTTGCCTTTGGTTTTTAAAGACAGTTTTGCTTCTATAGAACTTTAGGTTGGCAAATTTTTCTTTTAGTTGGTTAAAGATGTTGCTTTGTTGCTTTCTGGCTTGCATTTTTTTCCTGAAATATCTGCAGTCACAATATCCTGTTCCTCTGGACACAACATGTTCCCTACCCCCTGGTTACTTTTAAGGTTTTCTATTTATCATTGGTTGTAAGCAATTTGATTATGATGTATCTTGGTGTAGGTTTCTTCATGTTTCTTATGCTTGGGATTTATTGAGATTCTTGAATCCATAGATTCCTAGTTTTTATCAAATTTGGAAAATTTTCAGCCAATATTAAAATATTTTTTCTATCTTGCCTCTTTCCTCTCATAACTTGACTCCAATTATGCATATATGAGGCTACTTTAAGTTATTCCACAGACTCATATTCATTAAAAATTATCTGAGCTTCATTTTGGATAGTTTCTGTTGTTAAAGAAAGCATTCTAATGTTTTTCAAAGTATACTGATGTTTCCTTCTGCAATGTCTAATTTGAAATTAATCTTATACCATTCAATTTTACTTCACATATAGTAGTTTGCATCTCTAGAAGTCCAACATTTTTGTATTTTTCACTTAACTTTTGAATTATAGTCATAACTGGTCAATAAGTAAAGATATTATATATTTAAGGATATCAAATAAGTATATTAAGTATCCTTAAGGCTAATTATAATGTATGTGTCAGTTTTGAGTTGGTTTCACTTAACTTTTTCTCCTTATGTTTCTTTCGTATGTCTTGTAAGTTTTGATTGGACACCAGCCATTGTGAATTTTACCTTGTTGAGTGGTGGATATTTTTATTTTCATATAAATAGTTTTGAGCTTTGTCTTGTCATGAAGTTAATTACTTGGAAATCATTTTACCTTTTTTAGGTGAGACCAAAGCAGTGCTCAGTCTAGGGCTTGCTATTCCTCACTGTTGAGGGCAGACCCTGGAGTTGTGAAATCTTACGGTACGGCTGTGGGAACAGATATTGCCCCTGGCCTTGTGTGGACACTGGGCACTGTTTCCTCTGATCCTTTTATATAGTCTTTCCCTGGCCTTGGATAGTTTCCACATACACATGTGCTAATCAGTACTCAGCTGACTACTCAATGGGACCCTTCCCTGACCTTGTGTTATCTCTGTGCACCTCCCTCTCTTCTACTCTGTCCTGAGAACTCCAGATGCTTTGGCTTCGCTGGACTCTCAACTCTGTGTCTTCACTCTAGGTATCTTCTGAGCTCATTCTTTTTGCCCTTTTTTGTCCTTTGACTGGGAAGCTCTCTCAAAGTGGAAATATTGTAGTGCTCACTTTATTTCCTGTCTCTCAGGAATCACTGTCCATTGTGGCCTGATGTTCAGTGTCTTAAAAGCCATTGCATTATACATTTTGTCAATATTTTGGATATTTTGGGGAACAGGGTAATGGTCTCTCTTGTTTGACTAGAAATCTGTGTTGTTGTTTTTTAAAAATATATTTTATTGATTTTTTACAGAGAAGAAGGGAGAGGGATAGAGAGTGAGAAACATCGATGAGAGAGAAGCATTGATCAGTTGCCTCCTGCACACCTCCTATGGGGGATATGCCTGCAACCAAGGTACATGCCCTTCACCAGAATCAAACCTGGAACCCTCAGTCCCAAGGCTGACACTGTATCCAGTGAGCCAAATCGGATAGGGCTTGACTGGCAATCTGAATCCTTCTTCATTTTTCTTTAGAATTTTTATCACTACCTAATATTATATACTAGGGGCCCGGTGCACAAAAATTTGTGCACTCGGGGTGGAGGGAGTCCTTCAGCCCGGCCTGTGCCCTCTGACAGTCTGGGACCCCTCAGTGGATGTCCTATGATGGCCCCAGTCTGCCAGGCACCTTGTGTGTGTATGAGTGTGTGTGTGTGAGACCACTGGGGACCTGCCCCCAGCCGCATCTGAGGCTCGGAGCAGTCCTCCTGTGTGTGTCTACCTGCCGGGGGCCTGCCCCCAGGCACACCGTGGAGGCTTGGAGCAGGCACCCCCTCTATGTTGATCTCTCAGACTCTTGCCCTCCCCTGCATGTTGTTCTCTTTTTTGAGCATGGCCAGAGCTGGGTGCGGCCTGC
>PVJC01035640.1:0-18144 GCA_004026665.1 Murina feae
TCACCTGGAACTGGAGTTCAGAGCCGCTGGGAACTTGTGGCTCTCTCCGTTTTGGAAAAGAACCGCGTCCTCTGGCGCCAGTCCTCTCCCCGAGCCCCATGTGCGCGCCTCCGTACCTCTGTACTTTGCTTCCGCTGCTCCTCTGAGTCTCAGACTCTTTTCTAGTTGTAGGATTTTCACTCAGCCAGCCTTCCTGTGGGTGCGAGTGGTGTCCGTGTGTTCTTTTCATGGTTTTTCTGAAATAGTTGTTCACGGCTGCATTTACGGTGTTTACCTTATGCCACCATCTTGTTTTCTCTCGAAGTTTTTCCTTTTCAACTTGCCTCCTTTCATACTTAAGCTTTCATATGCATAATAGAGTCTTTCTGTTTGAATAGAGATTAATTCAGAGTGATCCTTATAAAATCGTAAAATAAGATCAGTCTGTGTTCTTTTCCTCTGTCCTCTTTTAAGCCCCCCTGGCTCTAGGCTTCATAGTCCCCACCATAGGTACCTCTAGCTTTTACTCAGCCTTATCATCCCTAAGTTCCGCTGCCTCCATTTCACAAAACTTCTCCATTTCTGTTTCAAACTTGTTTGGAATTGCTCAGTTCCATAATAAAATAGCCTTGTAGCCAAGCTTGAAATGGCTTTATGTAGTTAGTGTTGGTCTCTTAGTATGACCTTGACATTGAACCAGGCCAAATTTCTCTTGAATGCAGATGAGTAATGTTTTCTAATTTGTATGAGGTTTGCACTTTATCTCATTTACTCAAGCAAAAAATTAATCATAATAACTGTATTTACTGTAATACATACACGTTTCTGAAAAAGCATTATGACCCTAGCCAATCTGGCTCAGTGGATAGAGCGTCAGCCTGTGGACCGAAGGGTTTGATTCCAGTAAAGGGCATATACATACCACAGTTGCAGGTTCCTCCTCAGCCCAGGCCCTGGTCAGGGCTCTTGCAGGAAGCAAACGATCAAAGTATTTCTCCTGCATTGATGTTTCTCTCTGTCTTTCCCTCTCTCTTCCACACTCTAAAAATCAGTGGGAAAATATCCTCAGGTGAAAATTTTTTTTTTTTAAAAAAAGTGTTATTACAGGATTCACATTAGTTGTATTTATTTTAAGTATTTTCTGAGAAATCATTCCGAGGGAACATTCTAGTCTCATTTCTTGTCAAATAGAAAATGGAGTGTTGTTGTTGTTTTTTTTGTTTTTTTTTTCTTTTTTCATATTAAATATCATGCATTAATTGGTCTAAATATTCCTGTTGGAGTTTCCACATTTCTAATTAAATTTCAAGCAGTCCCTACTTCTTAGGAAATATAGAATGAATGCCCTAACTCCCAACTACAGCAGATGAAATGCCGCATCTTAATGAAAGTCAAGCATCATTAATGTACCTTCCTACATTTCAATCTGCCCTCAGGTTGCACAGTGGCTCCTGTTCAGCCGGGGTAGCTGGTTTCTAAATGCTGCAGATTTTCATTTCGCCTTTTGTAGCTTTTTAACAAGCAATTAGCATGCTTAGATACCTTTCTGCATGATCCTAATTTTCTCCCATTAGCTTTTAGCTCTGTGGTATTCAACATTCATTCGTCTTTGTTTTTAAAAAGTATTTTTAAACAACTCTTTCCATCAGGCATAAAGAGTCTAATTGACTTATATTTGTGTTATGTTGAACAATAATTTCTCTAAACTTCTATGCTGAGAAACATACTACGCCCCCTCTACCTCTTGATGTATTCAAAATGAGTTTAATGAATCTTGTTCCCTTATTTAAAGATTTAGGAAATAGCAATTAATCACCATTATTCAAGCAGGCAATAATTATGGAGACAATTGTTTCAATAAATAAACTCAAAAGATCTCACAAATAAAAGGGTTTTCTGGGTTAACACTGTAAAAACTTTGTAATCCTGAATAGTTTCATGATTCTTTTACTATTAATTATTTAAACAACATATCTCAGCAAAAGGACAGATGTCATTTTACATCTGTCCAATTCATTAACTTAATTATCAGATGAGAAGGCAGAAGAATAGCAAAACATGTCATTTCCCCAATACTCAAATGAAATTTTTCAGATACTCATTTACATGCATGAAAGTTCACTTACTTGATTATGCCCTCTACCATTATTTTAAAAATTCATCAAAACAAAAAAATCTTACCATAGTCAAAAATAATTTGTGACTATTAAGAAATTTGGTCTGGGTATAGAAGGCAATATTTCATCATGATATAAACTATGAAACTATAGTTTTATATGTCTGAAGAAATATTTTGGTGGAAAGCTTTCAATTCAATTCAAACATGTTTTATTTTTAAAACAACCAACCTCTAAGTAGTTGCTTACCAACTGATTCCTGGCTATTTTAACTAAATAAGAAGTACTATTTGCCTACACAAATAAATCATGCCAACAATTTAAGATTAATTGCTAAAGTATTTGAGATTTTAAGGCTAATTTTAGAGTTAACATTTTTAAATTATTAAAATAGTCATTGATCACAACAGTCAATATAATTAAAATGATAGAACCAAGTTATAAAAGTAGACAAGCTGCCGAAGCTAGCAATAACATTTGTTTGGAGGTGAAATGCAAATTGTTTTTTTAACTGAAACTACTGCAAGATAAAGAAAAGAAAGGAGCTCTGAAGCATATTCCAAATAGAATTATATTACCAAAAGGAAGTATTTGCAAAAATAAAAATTCTTCTAGACGAAGGTGCCTGTGTAGAACCCTGTATGTAGAACCTATTTGATTTATGGGGAAAGTTGGCATATTCTCCTGACAAACCTATCAGAGCCCACTGTTATATTACCAGCTATGCTGAGGGTTTTTAACAAGATAGCTAAATTTTTCATTGGTAACTTTAAGACTTGAAATAAATAAATTCAGTACTGCAAATAAAAAGAATGAATTTTTCTTTCCACCGCAACTTTTTTGTTCAACTCTATGCCACTTCCTGCCTGAAACACTTATTTAGAATTGCTCTTTTGTGTTAATTGTTTTTCAGATTTCACTGGATGATCTAAGAAACCAATAGAGATTTAAATCATCATGAATAATGCAAGGCTGATGTGCTAGTAAAGCAAAGATAACTTACACTTATAACGCCAGTTATAAATAATAATAGGAAATCTAAGAAAAAAATTGCCTGGAAAAAAACTCCCTTTTATCAGGTTAACCTTCTAGAATTTCTCAGACAAAGCAAATTATTGTACAAAACCAAAGCCAGTGTCCAAGCCTGCTTGTAAAAATCACCAGTTCAAAATGCTACCATTTGTCCTTCTCATTTAAAATTTTTAAATGGTCTCTTGTCCCCTTTTGTGCTGTCAATGAATTTGTGTGCAGTACATTGTTATTCCAGCTCAAAAACCTCCTGTGTGGCAGAGGGATCTGCAGCCCTGAGAAAGGCAGTACATGGTGTTGAATTCAGTGCAGTGCATCTGGTAATACTGGGAGAGCATGAATAATATTTGGAGATCTAGCACACCTTAGTGGAAACAATTATAACTACAACTGCTTTAAAGACGTTTAAATTTTAAATTCCATTGTTTCAGTGAAATTTCATTACACCTAAATAGAGGATGTGTTTCTTCCCCAGACTCCCTACAGATGAGAAGATACGTTTAATCATGAATTTCTAAAACAAGAAATCATGATTTATTTTCAGAATATCTTTTTTTTTAATTATATCTTTAAGGTTGAAAGTATTACATATGTCCCCTCTCCCCCCCCCCCCACCTGGTTGGCCCCTTCTAGCTCTTCTCTATCCCCTACCTCAGGCCCTCAACACCCTATTGTCTGTGTCCATGTGTTATACATATATGCACACAAGTTCTTTGGTTGATCTCTTCCCAGCCTCCCACCCTCCCACCCTTCCCTGCCTTGCCTCTAAGATTCCGCAGTCTGTTCTATGCTTCTATGAATATCTATAAATATCCCTACGATCCCCCAGAATCTATTAAATTAAAAGCAAATCCATTTTATTTGCCATTACGGTCAGGTGTAAAAATATCAGATTTCTTTTTTCCTTAAATGATTGCAATGCTTTTGACCAGCAAAAGCTTTTCCTGTCAGTTCTTGAGATGCTTCAAAGGCTTAGTTTCAAATAGGTTGTGTATGTTTTACCATTAATGGGTGACCCCCTTTACCTCAGACTACTGAAATGTCATCGAGAAAAAGGGAAGACATCTTAAAATCTATTCAACTGTCTATACAATATCAAGCACTTTCAATTTTATCTCCTGTCCCATCACTTTCTATCTTACAGTTCAGGTAGGTAAAAGTATTGAAAAAGGAGTACAAAACAATCATTCCAGAACATGAAGAAGGTTAGTGCTGTTCATGTATATATCCGTTCATACATATATGTCCAGAAATCAGAATGTAATATTTGTGGACCTATAGGTAAAATACTCTTGTTTATTTCCTAAGCACCTCAACTCTCTGCCATGTGACTGGAAACTGAGAAGGAATTAAATAAAGCTTGTCAGCAATTAAATATTCTAGTACAGGGGACTTCCAAATGGTTAAAGAAGAAGCTCAGCAAATGTTCTTCTCAAAAAGCAATGACAGCCCGGCTGGTGTGGCTCAATGGTTAAGCATTGACCTATGAACCAGGAGCTCAGGTTTGATTCCTCATCAGGGCGCATGCCTAGGTTGCAGGCTCCATCCCCAGTAGGGGGTGTCAGAAAACAGCCAATCAATGATTCACTCTCATCATGGATGTTTCTAGCTCTCTTGTCCTCTCCCTTCCTCTGTGAAATAAATAAAAATATATTTTTTTAAAAAAAATCTAAAGAAAATTGTCAAGCCCTTGCCGGTTTGCTCAATGGATAGAACTGCGGCCCAAGGCCTTAAGGATCCTGGGTTCGATTCCAGTCAAGGGCATGTACTTCTATTGCAGGCTTGATTCCTGGCCCTCTTACGGAGGAGGGTGGGGGGGAGACAACCAATCCATGAGTCTCTCTCACTTCGATGTTTTTTTCTCTCTGTTTCTCTCCCTCCCTTTCACTCTCTCTAAATCAATGGAAAAATATCCTCAGGTGAGGATTAACAAACAAACCAAAGAAAATTACCAAAAAAAAACAACTATTTTAAGACTCTAGAAATAGAAAGGCATACAAAAAAATTGAAATGCACTTATTCAAGACAAACCTTCAGAAAGAACTGTTGGTGTCTGTATCATTTTTGTCAAGGGCTGCTCCCTTCCCCATTTCCTCCAGCCTTGTTGGCACCATCTACCAGGACAGGCACACTGTAAGAAACGACAGCTTTGCCCCTGTGGGGCGATCCCTTGTTTTTGGAGCAGAACACTGAACAACTCCATCGCTGCGGGCATTGTCCAAAACGGTAGCAACTTCTGGGCAAACAAGCAGGGAAGGCCTATGACAAAGCGATCCTGGATTGGAGCCCTGGTCAGAGCAAGCAACAAAATGGCACAGTGGCTAGCGAAGAAACAAGAAAATTGGGAAATGAGGCCGCCATAGTCTCACGGTCTCATTCAGGCAGGACTTGGTAAGTTCTCACAAGTCTCTGGAAATCTGAGGGCCGCATGGGCTGTGCATGTGAAGAAGGGATCCGAAAGGGCCCTGGCTATCTGCTCATCCCTGGCGGAACGTGAGGCCCTGTGCAGGCACAGGAGACAAGCCAGGAGGCCTAGAAGAAAGCTAACGCCTGGACAGACTTATAAACCGCGTGCCTTTTTAATATGTTCCCAGACGTACAGTCAGGACAATAGGAAGTGAATAAGAGTCTCACTGGGTCAAGGTGGTTGAGCACAATTTCTGAACTGGCAGACAGACCACTAAGCTATGTTGTCACAGGGGTGGCCCCTAAGAGGCTTGGCATAAATACATATACAAGAATGTTTATTGACCTTTTTTCAAAGAAATCTCATTCCCAGTCTTTGAATTAAGAAAAATAAATAAATCGAATGATGATTGCTACTATAGTTGGAAACTCGTCGAACAAAGAATGGCAATTTAGAGATAGAAGAAAGACCAGAGAAAACAACACATGAACTTCCAAAAATGGGGGGCTATTTCGTTTAAGCATAAACAATATTACCTTTTTTATTTGTCTTTGGTGGCAACCCTGCATTTAACAGCAGTACAGTAACCAGATCTCATAATGAGTAAGCCTAAACCCCAAAAATCTAACTTAATTTTTAAAATTCGCTTAATTTATATCTGTTTATGTGACAACCTTCTCACTTCTAGATTATTTCTTAAAGTAGGAAGATAGGTAGAAGCAAAGAACCTTGTCTTGGTTTGGGATCCTAAATTAAATCTGTCACCACCACTGCCTTCAACATTTCATACTGAAACTTTTTCTTTGCTATCCCTCCAGAGGGATACAATCTTTAAAAATGGCATTAATGCTGGTCAGAGGCTTTTACAACTAAAATGTGCTATAATATGGTTTTTAAAGGGTGAGAGGTGTGTTATTCTTTTGTAAGGTACAAGAAAGAAGATTATGAAAGGAGGTAAGGAAAGAGACCTGGAAAACCACAGAGGTTCTCCGGCAGATTAATTTCAGAAGAGTGCATATGGAAGTTGTAGATACGTTAATTAATTTCCTTCTAATGATCCATGATGATGTGTCCTCTAGAAAACATTCAAGGTCTCCAGGAATATGTGCACTTCCATTTAAAGATCATTATATTTGAAGACTCTATGTCTATAAATGAAAAGTGGTGTCTTATTTTACTAAATGTATATTTAGGTCAAGTCGAGATTTTTAAATTCACACCCTGGTGATAAAGAGCTAAACAGTAGCCAATATTAAATTCATATTTTAAAATGTATAACTGATGCCAAAAAAATATTGAAGAATTGCTGTGTAATACATTATAAGGTCCGTAGCTGCACAGCCTTTGTTTAAATCTGTGACACTTGCTCAATTCTGCACTATGGGGATTTTAGCCAATAAAAGATCCAGGTTGTGGGGCACTGGCCTGAGCATTGTAGGATGTGTAGCAGTATCCTGACCTCTATCCACTAGATGCCAGTAATCACCTCTAGATGAGAACCTTAGCCAAGGACAGGCTTGCATGGTCCTTTCTAGAATCACAGGGAGTGTTGATGTTTGTTTTTGTTATTAGCCACAATGTGATTTTTTGAGATATAATTGCCTTTATATTGGTTTCAGGTATACAATACAATGACTTGATATTTGTATATATTGTGAAATGATTGCCACATAAGTCTTGTTACCATCCATCGCCATACATAGTTGTATTTTTTTTTTCTTGTGATAAGGACTTTTGAGATTTACTCCCATTCATGCATTGGGTTGACCCTCAGGCTGGCTGACTGTGAGGCTCAACCCCAACCACCACAGCGTCCAAGTTGCTGTGCAGATGCTCTTGTGCTGTGGCCAGCACTGTGTTTCTGCCTCCCATGCTTTTTTATAGGTAAGACTGTTATAGCGTTCAGCCTTCTTGGAAGGGGTATACTTTTTAAAAAAAGAAAACCTACACCTCATCCTATTCATATGCTATTTTTGAGCATCCATATTTTTTCTGATGTTTGGGGAAGAAAAAAATGGTTTATATATATAACATAGTCATATCAAAATTAAGAAAAAAAACTCTTATAATCACTATTTCTGCAACTATTCCTGTGATCAAAATTAGTATTTTCAACAGCCTTCTTCTACTACCAATTCCCCTTCACCCTCAGCAAGCTCCTCGGCTGGCCGTGGCTTTGCCTAGAATGGAGACTCAAACCTTCATTCCTATGGGACCTGGATCATTGGTATCCTGTCTGTTTTAGGTCGTAGTTTCCCCATGGACTTCAATTTGAGGACGTGGGAGTAATAAGTTACACCTCAGAGAATCTCCTAAACTCCAGAAATATGTCTCCTTATCTGCATTAGATAGAAGCAATGTAATTTCCTCTTTATAGTCAGGACTAATCACCGCAGCCAGTCGAATGACACCCTTCTTTGCTTATTAATTTACTGGCCTAAGGAGTCTAAAGTGGACAGGTGACACACTCAACTTCCAATTTAGTTTAATTACTGCTATATTCTCTGGTGAAGGCATTCTTCTCTTGGGAACTACAACTTCTGACCAGTTCAGTTGACACAAGTCAAAACTCTACTGGTCTAGTTAAGCTCCAACTCTGATTGGTGATCCCTAATGACATTTAGCATCTCTATGAATTAGTGTCAGAGTCAATGTCCGAAATCAATTTAGTCTTTCCCAACGCACAGTCATCCTGGAGAGTGATCATGGGACTCTCTCAGGAAGACTAAGGGAAATATTTATAAAATACGATTTTTTGCTGTATAGAAAAGTTTTTTCTCAGTAAGGCCCAGCCTCCCTCCACTTACGAAGGGGGCCAGGGTCTATGAACTTGCTCAAGTCTGGGAATTGATTGGAGGATTATTCTTCTCTTTTCAGTCATTAAGCTCTGAAGATCCCCCAATGTCGTCCCTTGAATGCCTTGTCTTCTCACTCTACACTCTTACAATAATAAATTCATCCACACTTGTGGCTTCAGTAACTACCCACAATCCAATGCCTTACAATTTCATTTCCTCTTCAGGACACTCCACTGAGCAACAGGCAGCCTACATGAGTGCCTATTACTATATACCGCGGATTCAAAAAGTCTGAAACCAAATACAACCCCATTTCAATGCTCCACATCACAGCAGAAGACACCAGCATCTGTCTTTCTAACAGTCATCTTCAGTACCTATCTTCAACTCATTCAAGTTAACATTGAGTCTCACTGGTTTTATAGCCTAAATATTTCTTAGACCCACCAAATCTTTCCATTTGCAACACCACTATCCTAGTCAAACTTTCTCTTTTACTATTGTAAGTAAATCCTTTTGTTCTACTCGCATTGCTTATTGGTTTTCTCTAATTTTTTTCCACACTGCAGGCAGTTTATGAGATTATAACGTTCTCAAAGGCCATGTATTTCTATATAATTTATAGACCCTGCAGAGTAGCTTACCCAATTATTAAGCATGTAATTACTGCTTCTGCTATATATCCACCACTGATCAATTTTATGATGAAAATTTTTTAAATGGACACAATGGTCCCTCATCCAAAGAAATCTTGGAGAAACAATAACAATAGTTTGATTCTAGGAAGACACAACAACGTCCAATTTAAGTTTCTTCCTGCTCATGAAAGGTTTCATCCACAGACCTTATAATATCAATGAGCCCCCACTGACATGCCTTTGTTTGTGAACCTTTGATTAATCCTATAGTTCATGATGAGTTGGTTCAGATATCAGAAGGGAGTTAAATGCCTTTAGGAGAGCTGAGATATTCTACTGATTGAGAAACCTCCATATTAATTTACAGATTGCTTTTTTGTATCATATTTCTTCTTACCAGTCAATATGGATCTATATTTATCAACTTACTGAGTTAAGTTGATTTACGGACAGAATTTTGTCATGTAACTTGACCAAGAAATATGGTCTAATTCTATATCCAGTAGGAAATCCAGTCAGGAAAATATAGCATTACTGCTAGTATGGTTTTAATAGAAAATTTGCTTTGCGTTTTTTATATAGATTTAAATCAATTCTCCAGTTTATTTTTCAGTTATCATCATTCTACCTTTTTACAAGCATTTCCACATCTGTTGTAGATGTCCATGGTTTCCGCTCTAGCCATACAGCCTTATAAAAGAACCTGCCCACATCCACTTTTCTGATAGCCTACTTCCTGATAAATAGACAGTAGGCCATACATATGTTCTCAATATCTGGCAACAGAAGTTACAACAATGGTGAATTAGTTTCCCAGAACTGCTGTAACAAAGAACGACAAACTGGTTGGTTTTAAACAACAGAAACGCATTGTCTCACAGTTCTGAAGGCTTGAAGTCTGAAATCAAAATATCAGATGGCAGCCTGGCTGGTTTGTCTCAGTGGCTGAGTGTCAACCTATGAACCAAGAGGTCACTGTTCGATTCCCAGTCAGGACACATGCTTCGGTTGCGGGCTCAATCCCAGTGTGGACATGCAGCGGGCAGCCAATCAATGGTTCTCTCTCATCATTGATGTTTCTATCTCTCTCTCACCCTCCTTTTCTCTCTGAAATTAATAAAAATATATTTTAAAATATATACATCAAATGTCTATCTTCCCTCTGAAACCTTCAGAGGAAAATTACTCCTTGATTCTTCCTGGCATTGATTATTGCTGGCAATTCTTGACGTTCCTTGGCTTACAGTTGTAGCACTTCCTTCTTTGCTTCCATCATCACATGGCTTTCTCCTCTCTTTGTGTTCATGTCTCTTCTCTTCTTATAAGGATACCAGTTATATTGGATTGAATTACATCAGCAACAGCCCTGTTTCCAAACAAGGTACTCATTACATGAAGTGCTTGGGGCTACGATTTCAACCTATCTTTTTGGGGACACAATTCAACCCATGACAAATGGGTGAACATCTGACACAAACCAGCCTTTCTCAGCATGGCCTCCCCGAAAAGCAGAACCTGTGACAAGACTTGTGAGCAAGTTGGCTTAGATATCAGAAGGGAGTTAAATGTGTTTTCCAGGAAGTGATCCCCATGAGTAGGGTGAGGGATGAAGAGAGAGAGAGAGAGAGAGAGAGAGAGAGAGAGAGAGAGAGAGAGGAGGAAGAGACAACATAAGAGGGTGTTATTGATATTTCCACTGTGGACACAAGGGGCTTGACTCTACTTGGACTTCCAGAGAAGTGTACAGAACGCCTTCCAGAATCATGTGCTGGAAGGATGAAAGGCAGGAGTACTTATGCAAGAGCTCTCACTCATTGTTTGAGCAGATATCAACCCCCAGGGATGTTGACTCCCTCACACTTACAAGCTAGTGGACATGGATAAAGTGAGCTCCCAGGGGCATCACTAGCATCAAAGAAGTTCCAGGGCAGAAAGCAAAGATCCATGTCTGAGCCTGTCCAGAGCTCTCCACTCATCACAGCTAAATCAGAAGTGAGGCTGAGTAGTCGTGAACCAGGCCATAGATTCTCTCTCCCAGGGACATGGAATTGGGATGAAGAATCTATAATTAGTTGGTTGGTGGCACTTAAACAGGCAGGAATTGCAGGCGCCTAGATGAGCCATTACAGGAACATGATTTTGTCCTGAAGAAACAGCAGACATATAACAAGATGCATATAAATAAATCAGATAGACAGCAAATACAAAGAGTAGAAAGTGTGCTTTTTACTAGAGATTGTCTTTCCTGCCTGATTTCTCTTCTCCCATAGAGGTCCCTGTGACACCCACTGACTCACCTCCATTGATGTTTATAGGACAACTCTATATCCTCCCGAGAAATGTCTCTTTTTTTATTTGTAGCCCAGCGGTCATATGAAGCCCCTCTGACACTCAAGATCTAGACACAAACTCGAATCCATCTTTGTATATGTGAAAATCTAAATAATTATTCTAAATTTACTATGAATATTCATATTACTGTGACTATTATTCATTACGTGAATTAATTGAGAATGAATAAATAAAGCATTATGGGAAGAAGAAAACATTCTGGAGATAAATGATGGTCATAGTTGCACAATAATGTAAATGTATTTAATGTCACTGAACTCTACATGTAAAATGATGAAGATGGTAAATTTTGTATTATATGTGTTTTACCATAATTTTTAATTAAAATATTTTAAATATGAGGTTAGTGGATTCCACTGAAGATTTTATGGGTCTAAGGAGGATTCACATTATGCAAATACAGTCTTCTACCCTCCTCTCTGTTCCTCTTTTCCCACATCCGTCCCTCTCATCTTCTCCCATTGCCCTAGGCATACCAAGTTTCACCTTCTCTATTACAAAGATCATTATTATTCTAAATAAAGACACCTCTGCGAATAAGTAATTATGGTGATTGCTATTTGAAAAACAAAATTGTTTCCTCCTCATTAAATGTAAGTTAGACTGACTGACTTTCTAATTTCTCAGGACAAACATTATCTCTGACTAAAGCGCAAGTACTTGTACACATAGTTTGTCTAAAAAAAGAGTTAGATGCTCTTAAGATAATCTTTAATCTATGCATGTGCGATATCATCCTAAGAAAGTTGTAGCATAGAGAATGAGGCATATCACACATTAATATTTTCATGTCTCTGAACTATGTTACAGCAGAGATAGAAAAGATGAGGTGTGGGAGAGATACTAAAATAGAACATTCATCCTTTGGCTTCTACATTAGCAGCATTGTAGAAAGCCATGCCTAGATATCTGAGAGCTAATTTAATACCAAACTCCCAGGAGTAGTTTCCTGTCAGAGTTTTATCATGTATTATGGAGACAAGCATTGGCAAGCTTCCACAAGATCCATATAAGCTTTTATCTCTTCTCTGGATCAAGCATGTGACCGATGGCAGGATCCTTATATAGGCTTTTACCATCCTTTTAGTAATACACTTGGTGATTGAGTTGAGACCCATAAATCTAGTCCAGAGTTATGACCCCACTGGAATTTTATCCTGTTGATCCTCAACCATCTACCACACATGTGCATTAACATTTCATAAAAGCTCTACTCACAGGTCTCCTAAAAGCTTTCTCATATGTACACTAGAGTCTTCAAAGATCTTTTTTCTTTCTCAATGACTGAACACAGTTACGTAATACCTGAATAATTATTTAAAAACAGAAGGTGACTAATTTTTATTTTATGCATTAAAATTCCACAGTATGTTGCTTAGGCAGCAACATTATACCAAAGTTATTAATAGTTGGCTCTGACTTAATAGTCTTCATTCTTTCTAGTCCTATAGAATCAGAAAATATCAGTATTTGTAGATTGGTTAAGCCCTAACTGGTTTGGCTCAGTGGATAGAGTGTAAGCCTGTGGACTGAAGGATCCCAAGTTTTGATTCCAGTCAAGGACACATACCCCAGTTGCGGTTTTGATTCCCATTTAGGAGGCAGTGGGGAGAGAGAAGGGTGCAGGAGGCAGCTAATCAATGATTCTCTCTCATCATTGACGTTTCTCTCTCTCTCTCTCCATCTCCCTTCCTCTCTAAAATCAATAGAAAATATTTTTTAAAAGACTTTAAAAAACATTAGCTAATTTAAACATTACAGACTCCTCATCCATAGGACTAATCTGGTTTATAGAGATATGTTGTATAGCACACACAATCTTTTTGAACCTTTTGAATTATTTATCACATTTTAAAATGTGGAGATTGCACATCGTTACTGAAAGGTCTGGCAATACCCTGCTGGTGCTCCCATGTAATAATGATGGGCTGGAACCTGGTAGCCACTGATGTCTGTGGGCCAGGCATGCATTCTCTACTTCACCACAGTCTTCACCAAGCTGTGCTGGCTCTCACCACTTGCTGGCTCTCATTCATCCTGTGTCCTGCCTGAATCTTGCAGGAATTTAAATTTTTGACTTGTGTCATTTTAGAAGTTAGAAAATATATGATTAAGAGTGATGAAATGATTTTCTTAAGAGTAAATAGGCATTAAGTAACAAAAAAATACTTAAACCCAAATCCTGTTGTCTACACAAGTTTCTTGTGGACCATGGACTTATGCTCATGAAATGCTGTCGTGTTCTAAGGGGTGTACACTGCAGGGGTGAGGAATCTACACTCCACTACACTTTTTTTAATTTTTTAATTCTTTATTCCCTCTATTTTTAAAAAATATTTTTTATTGATTTTGGAGAGGAAATCAATATATATATTATTGATTTCATAGAGGAAGGGAGAGGGAGAGAGAAATAGAAACATCATGATGAGAGAAAATCATTGAGTGGCTGCCCCTTGCACACCTACTATTGTGAATTAAACCCACAACCCGGGCATGTGCCTTTGCCTGGAATCGAACCTGGGACCCTTCAGTCCACAACCCGATGCTCTATCCACTCATTGCCTTTAACACGAGCTTCAATTTAAGCAATAAGTGATCAAAAATCACTAGTTCTGAATATCTAAAACAGAGATGGCCTAATTCTTATTTAATATTATAGTCCAGAGTCTTATAGCCTGTAAATGTTAAAGGAAATTCTCCAAACTGAAGGAAAACTATACTAGAGATAAACTCAAATCTTTATCAAGAAATTAAAGCATCAGAAATAGTAAATATCTAGGTGAATATGAAAGGCTATTCTTATCCTGTATTTTAAAATGCATGACTACAGCAAAATTATGACTAATTTGTGGGTTTTATAATGTATGTAGATGTAATATACATAACACATGTAGCATAAAGTGTAGTGGGAGAAGTGAATATTTATACAATTGCAGTATTTCCATATGTTATATAAAGTAGCATAAAATTATCTCTAAATAGACTGTGAAATTAAGGATGTTTATTCTAGTAGCTAGAGTGACAACTAAACACAAAGCATTGGTATATATTATTTTATAGATAGTCTATAAAACATTAAAATAAACTATTGACAATATTTTTGCTCCCCATCTTGTGATCTTGAGCCTGGTGTGTCTGTAAGTCATATAGTACAAGAAGAAGTTGTTTTCATCAGAGAATATGCAATGGCTCCAGAGAGCTGGAAGCAGAAAACTGCCCTTCGACTAATTTGAATTACTCATAACTCTGAACCACAAGGCACAGAAAGAAGATTAATTTCTGGGAAGAGAGATTGAGAGCAACTACCTGGGGAAAATGGAATTACTGGTACATATTAGGGATAAAAAAATATTTTTTGGAACCCAAGGAATTCACTGGGGCATCTCTTAATATTTTCATGCAATTTGGGTGTAATGACCACACCTATAAAGGTGGGAACATAGCAATGATGTTTTACATTACTATTTTTTCTTCTCCTCCCCCTATTACATTATATAGAGAAAATGGTGAATAATCTAAGTTTCAAATATGAGTGTGACTAGGTTGATAGTATCCCACCAGGACACAATAGCTGTTAAAAATGTATTGACGCTTGTGTTGGAAATTCAAACCTATCATTTACACAAAAAGGAATAAGAAAAGAATAATGAATGCCTAAGATTGAACTATACCAAAATCCTCCATTTTTACCTCTTCACCCTTCTCTTGGCCCCAAGCAACTGATCTACATCAAGATTCCCATGCCCTCTGCCTTCTAGTTGAATAAAAATCCCTGCTAAGAATTTCTTCACTAACTTGAAGTACATACATTCCTATGTAAATGTAATAGAAATTTAGGATTGTCATTGAAATGTTTTAGGGTTTAAGTGACTCAGAATTTTACAAACAGATAATACTTTGAAAATATGAATCAATAAATAGAATTTGTTGGGGGAAAAAAGAAAATCCCTGCTAAGAGAATTCATGGAGGCAAGAGAGTTGAACCAGTGTATTTATTCCCTAAATCTATCTTTGCAAGGTCACCCAAGCTGGCTCCATCCACAAGTCAACACCACATTCATGGAGACACTGTATGCAACCTCTTCCTTCCAAGTTCTAGAAACCATTCCCTCTCCTTATTGCTTTAGACCTAGAGATTGATGCCATCTGGGTTGCTACAAAGCTCCAAGTCCATGTCCACCTTTGGTGAGTCCTCTCTGCACCTTTATAAACAGTCCTCTTGTAGCCTTAGCCGGTTTTGCTCAGTGGATAGAGGTTCAACCTGTGGACCAAAAGGTCCGGGTTTGATTCCAGTCAAGGGCATGTATCTCGGTTGCAGGCTCTTACCTGGACAGACCCCTGGCCAGGTCTTGTGCAGGAGGCAGCCAATCTATGTGCTTCTCTCACATCAATATTTCTCTCTGTCTTTCCCTCTCTCTTTCACTCTCTCTAAAAATCTAAGGAAAAATATCCTCAAGTGAAGATTAGGGGGGAAAAGTTAGTCCCTTTGTAAACAAACCCTCCTTGAATTTCCTATTTTGGATGTACTGTTCTTATTGAGACCAGGCTGATAACAAGAGTCGTATTTTAAATTAAAACAAATGAAGTGAAATACTAGATGAATGTAAATATTATGCACAATTACTAGAAGAAGCGAAAAGGAATTTCAGCTCCAAGCAATTTATCAAAGGAGCTTTCTAAATAAACACAGCTTCCTCTCTAAGATGAATTATAGTAAGATCTATTAATATAATTCTTTCCCCTCTCACCAAACATCTTTTTTGCCATTTCTTCATCTCTTTAAAAGATTTGTTCCACTTTATTAAATTAATATATGCACTGTTGCTTCTTTTTCCATCTATAATCCCACTTTCTAGAAATAACTATTCTATCCCCATATCATTTTTGCTTGGTTTTCACTTCCACATAGTTTAATGGTATGCTTTTCATCCTATTCCCTAATTTGTAACCTTTAGATATAATCTAATTTATCATAACAAATAAAGAGTGAGCTGGCTTACAACCAGCTCCCTTCCAACCAGTTGCTATATTTCTATTTTGGGTTCCTCATGTAGTTACTTTGTATATTTATGGAAATGCTAACATCTCTTCTCCTTATTCCAACAGCTGTGGACAGTATATTTTATAGCAGTAAACCAAATGTGTACTTTGGCCAAATACCAAGGCAAACCCAAACATGCTGCATCCATAATTTTTCTTCCCACTTTTCAACATGATATTAATGACCACAGTGTTCATTTCAGCATAACTCTGGTCTTTTCTCCTGCAACTTCTACCATCTACATAACAACTTTGGCAAGGTTAAGTGAAATAGTATTTGTGTATGATTAATTCTGCTATGTTTTATACATAGGCTGATGGAAAAGATGAAAGTCAATACAGCCCTGACTGGTTTGGCTCAGTGGATAGAGCATCAGCCTGCAGATTCAAGGGTCCCAGGTTTGATTCTGGTCAAGGGCATGTACCTTGGTTGTGGGCATATACCCAGTGTGTGTGTGGGGGGGGGGTGTTACAGGAGGCAGCTGATCGATGTTTCTCTCTCATCGATGTTTCTAACTCTGCATCCTTCTCCCTTCCTCTCTGTAAAAAATCAATAAAATATATATATAAAATAATAAATAAATAAATAAATAAACTGAGTTTAAGGAAAAAAAGTCAATACAAATATTAAAATTGCAAATATGGTTTCCTGCAGATTCGAACAGGGTAGATAGATTATTGTGACATGTTTTTAACAGCCTTTGTCTTCAGTTTTCTAATTGTAATGTTTTCTTGCCATTATCCCAGTAACAACAGACACAAATAATAAGTGGTCATTGAATCACCATTTCTCCTGCTGCCTCAGTTTAGAGTGGCTGAATGAGCTAGGCCTGCTGCATAACTATAATTCTGGAGTTTCCTTTTGCTCCTCTTCTAGAGACAAGCTGGTTCCACTATTTCAAGGATGCCAAGATTTTTTTGTCTTAATTTTCTTCCTCGTTTAGATACAGTTCAACCTCAAATAACGTCCCTATCAAGGATGCAAGAAATGTTTTATGAATCTTGTGACATTATTCATCAGAACGTGAAAGCTATTTCTCCACTGTCTTCTAACATTCAACATTGTCGGTGGGAAATGTGATATCAGACTTATCATTCTTCTGTAGGTTACATTTTTTATGTCTCAAGAAAAATTTTAGAATCTTCTCTTTATCCTTAGTCATTTACATTTTCACAATGGTGTGTCTTGGGATGTGTCTTCATTCATTGCTCCAGGAACTCAGTGCAGGCTTTACTTGCAAGGTTCATCACTCGGAAATCACTTTGTATTTTTTACTTGACAGTGTTCTCCATTTTATTTTCTTTGTTCTTTCTGGAATTTTGGTTTTCATTTGTCTCTAGGTTATTATCTTTTTTAGCTTTGTCCTACTTTCTGGCCAATTTCTCATCCTTACCTTTCAAAGTTTCTATTACATTTTTTCTAGCAATATTTTGCTACCCTGGGGGCCAGTGCCTTGGACAGTTCCTTTGGCATGGTGTTATGGAGAGGGCTCTAGGGGCAGTGGCATGGTGAGGGCAACAGACACCAAGCTAGTGTGAGAGACAATGAGGAGCTGGAATGCAAAAATGAAACAACTGTTTGTGATATCCAAAGAGAATCCCGGAGGAGAAACAAGATGGCGGCATAGGGTGGACACCGTAAATGCAGCTGTGAACAACTATTTCAGAAAAACCTCGAAAAGAACACACGGACACCACTCGCACCCACAGGACGGCTGGCTGAGTGAAAATCCTACAACTAGAGAAGAGTCTGAGACTCAGAGGAGCGGCAGAAGCAAAGTACA